>DWGJ01005460.1:0-10382 GCA_018246895.1 Aspitha aspitha aspitha
GTCAGACATTGGCTGATGGGGGAGTCAAGAGCCTCCGAAACCGGCGTGTATGCATGAAGAGAGTGATGAATGTAGATAAAACACATCAGGTTTGTAGGGACAGAGATATTTGGCACTCGCTGCTTTCTGCCTACCCGTTAGGGACCTGGCGTGACGATATGTATGTTAAACTAAACTATTTTTTACCACTACGCCAGGTTCCATTCGGCGAATGTCTCTATCCTGACAATCCCGATCCGATTCTCAATATAATTATGAATATGAAAGTTTTTTTTTATTGGAATAGACTAGCAAAACGAGCAGGCAGCAGCCACAAGTGGCCGCTGCCGCCCATGGACATCTGTAACCGACTCCTAACAGGACTGTATGGAGTTGACTGTTAGTGTGAATTCATTTAGTATAGGTGTTAATAAGAATTTCTTGGTGAGCATTCTTTAGTAACAGGACTGCAGAAATGGGACTGTTAGTGATATTAGCCCAGTTAGTGTGTGTTAGTAGATGCAGTTAGTAAGTGTTAGTAGTTACTCTATCAGGAGTCGGTCACAGATGCGTTGCTACTCTTGAGAACTAAGATGGACACCTCTGGTATACAAGTGGACCGGCAACCATACCCTTCTGACCGAAACACAGTTGAAACAACTGCTTCACGGCAGAAATAGGTTTGGCGGTGGATTTTCGCAAATCGTTCCCCTTTTAAAGCCTCCACTGCTCGCTCCAGATGTAATCTGTACGTGATAGTAGATCTATATATAAATCTGTCTGGAAAATGCATAGATATATTATATATAGATGAGACGAGCCATAGACAGGCCAACAAATGAGAGAGTGAAGTTGGCAGACCTATACTTGTCTTTGTCTAACCACACACAAAAATATGGTAGCCTCATTTGCCTTCTCATTTGTTTCGATGGACTCATTTTAGGCGGCTCCCAAATCTAAGCATATTGTATCTATGGGAAAATGACGTCACTATAAATCGGTCGATTTCATGTTTTGAAACATTACCTAAGTATATAACTATTAACACCTTTTGTTTATATATTACCTGTTTTGTGATAATGTTATTTATTTCAATACTATTGTATTTAGTTCACAGGACTTGTTTTGTGTAATTTATTTATATTTGGTGGATTAGATATAAATCGTTGGAATTTTTAAGCTCTTTTATTCTATTTTTACCTCCGTTTTTCAGTATAACGTAGATATTGGATCCTTATTTAAGGAAAGGTCAAAAGTGAATATATAATAGAGTTGTCCTGAAAATACCACCTACCCCTGTGGGAGAGAGGCGTGACTATATGTATATACGAGTATATATATAGCTGCTCCGGTGAACTTCGTACCGCAAAATAATTTCAAACTGATACTCCGATCTTCAAAACAAATTATAGCCCATATGTTGCCGAGGGCTAATGGGTACATAACAAAAAAGGTGCATTAATATCCGTCAGACGACAACAGACAGACAGAAAAATTGCAAAATGATTTTTTGGCTTCTCTTAAGTACTTGTATGAAGACCCTAGAGATATTTTTTTAGTTTTCATTCAATTCACAGAATCGACCTTTTCTACAGTTTTATCATGTGTAGAGTATAGATAATCTACTTAGATACACTATTGAAAATCCTTACGTCACAGTAACTACAAATCGAAACGTCAAACAGAACAAAAAGTCACCCGGAACTGAAAACACAATTCACTGTTGCACGAAGCATGCCGCACGAGAAGTTGAGGATGGAGGCCATGCTATTCGACCACGGGACCACCTACCGGACCGCGTTCCGGGGCGGGCCCATCCCGGTACCAGTCGCCACGCTGTACCGGGAGTGGCCCGCACGAGCGGAACGACCCCCGGCTATCATCCGGGACATCCACACCCTCACCCCCTGGAAGAACAAGATCCCATTTTACCTGCTCCACAAACCCAAGGATATCGTGAGGACTAATCCGTACAAGGATCTCTTGTCTGACGTAAGTGGAGTGGTGATCTTTAGTTTCTCTTCTTCTATCTTTCAGCATTCTTGTGGAAGGAGAGGTCGTTTTTCTCCAATCGCAGGTACCTTCGAAGAAGTTTCTGGAAAGGAACAGTAGGTACACGGCAAAGTTACATAGGGTTTGAGTGTTTGTGCCTGGCTAACACGTCCTCGGCAGCTTAAAACTTAGCCTATTATTAGCCTAGAGCGGTCAGAACTGTTGATCAGCCGCTGTGCCCATAACATATGATACCATTCAGAGTAAGAATATGCCGGTGATAGTGGACGACGAGCGCGTAGATGTTCAGAGGCGCCGGCCGCGGCTGGTGATGACGCCGGCCGTGAGCATGGACGACATTGAAGACGGGCGCGCGCGCGGGGTCCTCTGTCGCGACATGTATACCAGCGCCACGAGCAAGGCGCTCCGGGACGCAGCCGCGCCGCCCAGACACGTGCGCGCGCGGTTTCCCAACCACCCGGCGCGCTCTAACCCTGTTAGTGGTTGTTTACCGTCGGTTATTCAACAATTGAATTTACATTTAGATGAGTTGCGTGGGTATGTAGGGACGTTAAGGAGCGTGACCGCAACCGAAACTATCGGATATCCGATGTATCTATCCGTAACCGTAACCGAATCGGATACAAAAGTTTCGGATAATTCTTTTGACTTTTGAAATTCCTTATAAATTTAATATCCACTATCGGATAATCTGAAATAATTTCATATCCGAACCCGTATCCGAATCCGGTATTATAGTTATTTCTATATCCGTATCGGATTTTTCATATCCATTACGTCCCTATAAGTATGTATGTAATTGCATCAAATGGGAGAAGTACGACGAAGACTATGTTAAGTCAAAAATATGTCGAGTGCCTAGTAGACTAGCATTAAAATCCTTTACGTAGTTTGAAAGATCTAAGCGTACAGACGACTTTGTTTTATACAAAGTAGAGATACATAGTTATTCTCAACTGACATTTTGTTTAAATTGTAATAATTTAGTGCCGCCCTTAACAAATATCCAGATAGTGTTGCCCAAGTTACAACCGCCGCGAGTGTCGCCAGAATGGCGCATGGAGACGGTAGAGTGGGATGGCAAGCAGCTGAGGAGTTTCTGCGACCCCACCAGAGATTTCTGGCTCAACCATGAACTACCAAAGTACGTACATTCATTAAATACTGAACAAACGCTGCCGCAAACTAGCAATTATGCCTTCCTAACTGGGTAACCAGAAATCACCGAGCAAAATATAATATACTATAAAAATCTCAAATCATATTGCCATAGATGCCACATCCATACTTTACTACTACTCCGATACTTTAGATCTTTGTATCTAAACACCTGCAGAGTATTCTACTAAAAATTGTTTTGTTTCTTGTACTTATATTTTAAATATTTTTATTTATTTCCTATATTATTTGTACGCCTTACGTAGCAAACTATAGTTTAGTTTAGTTCCTACAGTTGTGTTTTCTCAGTAAGTGAATTATGTAAATTCTTATGAGAAATAAAGATCTTAAACCATAAATATCTTGCAAACCCGACGTGCTTAGTCTACATTCATCAGAGATGCAAAAAAATCTGACAACCCTAACATTTATGACAATATTAAATAAATATTTATGTTATAATTGTTATATTTCAATACTTTTCAGGTGCAAGGCGTGCATGGAGACAGACGTGATGCGCTCTCATAGAAAAATGTCTCAAAGAAAAGTGTAGTTAGCGGTTCCTGCCCACTGCGGTGGAAGGCAACGTTTTATTTTTATAGTATTTACTGTTATAAGTTTTATTTCATTGATACAAGTTTTCTTATTACTTTGTAATTTGTTAATAAATTAATTTATTTAAGAATTATCGACCAGATTTTATTTTTTGTATTTTTATCTGTACATGTATTCGAAGTAAACGATTTATGGTTGAATTTTTGTTTTATTAAATAACATTAAGACCGTTGTTTAAATTTTTTTAGAAAATATTCAGGTTCGTGAAAAAGGATTTCTATCCTTCGCCTCGGCAATAGAGGCCACGTTGAAATCACGTAAGACACAGATTTAGTTTAGATTTAGTTTAGTTCACAGATTATAAACCAAACGTTTAATTTTATTTGTGGGTTGCGAACAAAGACGTTAGAAAAAGAAATCTGTAGTATCCATAGATAATCTTTTTTTTTAAATGACAGTTTCACAATTTTGATCATTTTGATTTTTGATATTTATATACGGGGCGAAATTTAGTTGTCTCCAATTTTTATTGCTTTTTTATATATTCCATGATATTTATGTTACGATTTTGTAATAAATCGAATACGTGGATTCCTTGTTAAACACTTATTTGACTTTATTGAAAATGTCCGCAAATGACCCGCATTATGAATCAATGTTGTTCAACTACGAGACCACCATAAAGAGTGATTACCGTAATGGTGCCATACTTCAGAACAAACGGACAGTTTACGAAGAAAAGCCGAAATGTTTGTGGGTGAGGCCCCCGCCACTGAAAGATATACATACTCTGACTGATTGGAAAACACCGTACATACGTATCGACTTGTTTGTAAGTCCAAAGGAGGTGCTGCATTCAGACCCCAAGAAGATACAAAAACGTTATGTTAGTACCTAATCATTTTAAAAAATATCGCGTCGCACACTTACAATATTAATTGTGTTGTAGCAGCAACCATCGGTAGTTTTATTTTAGATTGAGATATTTTATGCCGTTATGAAAATAAAATATATGTAGCTAGATAACAAATCTGAAGAAACTTTTAACCTTACATCTTTTATTACGAAAGTAACTTATTCCTTTCAATGCTGAAAATCTTCAATTAAGATCTATTTGATTCTGCCGTCAATAGGTTGAACGTATTAAATATTTAGATGGTTTAACGAAAAGTAGGTATTGATTCAAAGTTTGTGTAGGTAAAAATCGAAGATGTAGATAAAAGCGAAGCTCGGCGAGCCCGGCCGAGGCTGGTCATGACGCCCGCAGTCAGCTTGGACGATATCGATGATCCGCAGTAAGTAGCGTGCGGCAGCACGAAAAAAAATATTTCGTCCATACACAAAGCAGATAATATATATGAAAAAACTAGAAAACTTAAACCGCAGTCCGTGGAAATCTGTAGGCTCAAACCCCACTGACGCGTAGTGTCGCGACGTTAGGCATATATTTCTACAGGTAAGCACAAATAGGCATCACTATTACTAGGATAAGATTTTGCTTACTTGAGAGTTTACGATACCTCAGATATATGTAATTGTTTATGATTCAAACTTAATCTAACATTCATTCGGATGGGTGTTGTCATGTTGTTTGCCCGACAGAAAACTAGAACTTCTCACTAAAGAAATGTACACAACGACCGCGAAGACGGCCACGTTGTTAGGTATAGCGACGGAGCAAGAGAAAAAGGAACGTATGAAGGCGCCCTTACATGGAACATTGTCTGCGCCTAATCCAGTTAGTCATTTTCTCGTCAAAATATATCTGCGATCCCGTTGGTGACAATATCCCAACAATCATAAGAATTAACGTTCCACTAGACTAAACGATTGCGTAACTTCCATAAATAACAGAATTTGCGAGTGTTGCCCGCTCCACAATTTTTAACTTCTGTATTACAAAAATTAATGATAATAACTATTAGATGTTGGTACCGTTCACTATTTTGGACTTTTATTAATCAAATTGTTTCGGCGCTCTCCACAGATTAGTGTAATATGGGTGTATATTAATGTTGTTTTATAATTTGAACTTTGTGTGTGTTTAAAATTATTTTCCTTGTTCCAGTTTGCTTTACAAAGATTACAATTCCCATACGTATCTCCGGAGTGGCGCATGGACTCTGCATCATGGGATTCGCGGCAGCTGCGTAGCTACTACAAAATAGATAAATACTAGGTAACCTTTCTGCTGGTTCAAAGTCATTGAGTTGTAAAGAATGCCAATAGTCTTAACTCTTTTAGGCGTAGCGATATAGAATTTAAAATAAAATTAATATAATTTTTGTATTACAAAGCAGGCGAAAGAAAGTTACATCTTAATATTATAAAACAAAAAAAAATTGGAGAATTTTTTGGGCATATTATAAATTATTAATTTTTTACGGGCGCACATCTAAAGTCCAAAGCGGGAGGCGAATAAAAAAGTACACAAAATAACATTAGTCAGCTTTATTGTACATAAACTATACGTATTCAAGGCACAAACATAAAAAAATTGCTTAAGACAAGTCTTCGACGATCCGCCATATTTAATTTTACGTCTGAAAACGAGAAAATCTTTTTAAGAATATAGTAAAGATCCAACAACGAGAATAAATAAAGTAGCCTAAAATTTTATTCGATTTATTGCAAAATTTTTTAATTAATCATTTTCATAAATAACCTTTGGAAATAAATATACTATCCGTGCGATAACAATTTATATGAAGTAATAGTAAACGAAATACAATTGACTGCGATTTTTTGGCGAGCGCCATTTTAGCGAAATGCATCACGCCCTAACATTAACCGAATATCACAATACATCGAGATATTTTTAACACATCGGAGAAAAAACGCATTGCATCTCCTATTCGCGTACAAGTCCATAGCTGGAATCGATGAAACTATAAATCGATGTAAATTTTGTATAACAAGGCAATTTTATTTTCAGTTAATATCGTAATAAATATCGAGAGGTGAAATCATCCCCTAAACTTCAGATAATGTAACACTGGAAATATTTGCACATTGATTGTCAAAAACGCGATTTATAACATGAAAAGTCTGACAAAATTTTGAAAATGTTTTTTTAATATCAAATCGATTATATTATTCATAAGACAACAAAATGATTCATAATCGAAATTTAAAGGAATATCTCCTCTGAAGCTCAGCGTTTTGAACATCTTACGGGCTATGGTTATTTTTAACATCAACTGTAATATTAATAATAATAATGTATAATGTCATCTTTCCAATACACCAATATATTTTTTTGGAAAGTTTGTCGCAAAATGCCCTATAACAAGGGACAAAAACGAAATATTGTTTCTATAGAAAAATTCTTTATAGGTCACAGGGTTGTCAGTGCAGAATATGTAAATCACTAGTAGAAAAGAATTATGTATATTATACAAAAATATCATTTTTTTTATTTCTGGCACCACTGTGTTTTTTAAATGCAAACACTTAAAATCGTTTTGGAAATACAATTTAACTTTAGCTTAATAATATATATGTACATACATAATAGAAAAAAAAAGAAGTCTGATCACTATTATTTTTTTGCAACACGATACGGATTCCAAGTTCAAAATTTTGAAAATGAATACGGCAACATTAAGGTCATAATATTTCCAGATATTTTGCGACCAGGACATTGTGTGTCAAACTTTGATTTCTTTAAATTCAATTACATATCAACAACATTCAGTCTCTTGTTTCATCTTCGTTTGGTGCATCACAAATGCCATTTGTTCTCACTACAAACATCCTTATATTTTGATCTACTACTATCCCACAGCTGGGCATAGGTGTTCATGGGGCCTTATGGGGGCATACTCCACCAAGCTGATCCAGTGAGGGTTCCTTGAAATTTGAGATAAGTCGATCTCATCTAAGGTCTCCTGTGACGATAGATAAATCGAAACACAAAAATCTTAAAAAATTGCCCACAGCGGTCACCCATACAAGATATAACCTCGCTAATCTCACAGTGATAAGAGGCTCATCACATACTGTATTGAAAGTTAAGTCTGGAATCTTTTTTTCGTCGAAATATTTTTTTTTGTGAACGTTTTAAACATTACCCAAACATCCTACTATATTACTAGCATGCGTGATATTATTTAAGCCATAGTTAAGCAAAAGGGGAGTCAAAGCTCGGTTTATACAGATAACAATGCCGTCTAATATATTATGTATTAAACACAAGTCACCAAAGGATCAATATCCCTAAACATTAAGCTGTATGTCCCAACGTAACTGTTATAAGGGCATACTTGCAAAACACAAACCTAACTTTTACCAACAAAACATTTCAAACTATCCTCTTATCCGCTACAATCAATTATTTGCAAACGTTCAGTATCAGTCAATGTTTTGTTCACTTCACTTCACACCAGTCCGGTACGATGCGAGCGAGTTACAAAATCTCCGACGAGCCCACAATTACTCAGCGCTGTGTCTATTTAGAGGGATGACGTTCTTCCTGGAGCTGCTCAGTCTCAGCAGGTAGCGGGCACTGTCGCAGCGGACCACCCTGTACACGTGTCCCCCTGTACACGTGTCCCCTGTACACGTCACGTGTCCCGGTCATCCGCGCAGCGCGCACGCGAGGCACACGTGCGCGAGCGCGAGCGCCGCGTGCCGCCGGACCGGGGGCGCGGGGTCCGCGATCAGCTGCAGCAGGCGGCTGCGCGCGCTGCTCGTGACCTCCGGATCGAGATCCGTCTCCTCCGGCCACGTCTCCCTGATGCGGTGCAGCTCGGCGTATAGGAGACCTGTACGACAGGACACAATCTCATATAGGTACATGTGTATCTCATATACATGGATCACATCGTTAGCATGTGTGCTAGTAAAATGCTGGACGCAGACGAAAGCAAAGACAAAGAGATTCATTTGCACATTTAAAGATGTCACAGAATTGTCGGTTCAATCCATATTTCGCCTTTTGTGGTGTACAAATTATTAAAAAAGGAATTTAGTTTTACAGTCCTTAACATTAGTAATTTATTCATTATTGCTTAATTATTCATTACTTAATTTTTACACTAAAATAATCGTGCATATATTAAGTAGCATGACGAATCCAGACATAGGATATGCTGATCAATATTTTATTACTATTAGTAAGTAGGAGTAACTTTAATTAGTATTAAATAAGTGTAGCAACGCATCTGTGTCTGAGTTCTGATAGGGTAACTACTAACGCTTACTAACTGCACCTACTAACAGATACTAACTGGGCTAATATCACTACCAGTCCCTTTTTTGCAGTTCCTTTACTAAAGAATACTCACCAATGAATTCATATTAACACCTTATACTAACTGAATTCACACTAACAGTCCCTACAGCCCTGTTAGGAGTCTGTTAAAGATATCCCATGGGCGGCCACACCACTTGTGACTGCTGCCTGCTTGTTTGCTATTGCTGCTATTCTAATTTAAAAAAAAATTACACGTCTTCAACAAAGCAGGCAGGCAGCACTGATTGCCAAACGTTTTTAACTCATTCACTCTTTAAAATGGCAACAGTATTTCAAATGAGACGTTACATTAATTTCTCAACTCGGTACTGACCGATCAACAAGGGCGGATGCGGTTTCATTTCCTCGCGGGCACAATGCAAGTAGTTGACCGCGGTCTGGAGGCACTTGACCACGCAGCCGGGCATCTCGTCCGCGAGCAGCCGCAGCAGCGCCGATAGGAACTCGTCCAGATACAGCCGGCCCTCGTCCACGAGGTGAGTCTGGACGAAGTCGTTCGATCTCTTCGCGTTGAAAGTTTTGAACACTTGCCGTAGAGTGAACTTGCTGGCCTGCGAATACAGCTGACATTTCTCGAGCGTGCCTATAGTTATTCGATTGGCCTCGTGGTCGAGTGATTCGACCCTGACTGCAAAACCGGAGGTCGCGGTTTCGATTCCCACCCGGGACAAACATTTGTGTGATGAGTTTTGTTTGTTTTGTCTGGACGTAATAAAAATATCTATATAAGTACTATATCGTATGTATATAAAAATCCCATGTCAAAATGTTCCTTTTTATTAATCTCCGAAACCACTGAACCGATTTGAATAAAATTTTGTACATAGCTATTTTTCTATCCAATTTAAAGGATAGGATAGTTTTTATGATATAAATAAATAATAAATGTCAATTGTCAATAAATTTTTGTCACAATGTCAACTTGGGACCGGACAGATTCCGTTCCGTTCGGTTCGGTCGGTGAACGGAAACCCCTCACCCTCACAACGGCCGGGTTGGTATCGCACAGGTGCAGCAGGAAGCACGGGAGCGAGCTGACGGCTTGCTCCACGAGAGCTTCCGACCGAACCCTGCCCGCGACGATCCCGAACAGCCGGATAGAGTTCTCCCTGAGCTGGGGGCATGCGGTGTTCATGAACGGCCGGATCTTCTGCGATATGGACAGCAGTTCCCGGTCGAAGTCTTTGTCCAGCTCGTCCAGCTCCGTTAAGAGGCGGCTCAGGCCCTGGATCGCAGCGAGTGGCACGTTCTCCGCTGATGATCTGCAATGTTATTGCAAGTGTCGATCATTGTGGAATTTATAAATACTAGTGTGATCGCCTACTGGTCGAAATTCGACCATAATAAAAAGTAATTCTTTGACATTTCTTTGGACTTTTTGTTTGACATTGACAACCAGAATGTAAACAATGAACGTTGT
>DWGJ01005461.1:0-10381 GCA_018246895.1 Aspitha aspitha aspitha
GAAGAAATGTTTTCCCGTTTTTGCATCATTTATTATTGCTGCTCCACTCCCATAGTCATGAGTGAGGTTATATAATGTCTTCCTCAATAAATGAACTATTCAACACAAAAGTAATTTGTCAATCCGAACCAGTAGTTCCTGAATTTAGTGCGTTCAATCAAACAAATAAACAAACTCTTCAGCTTTTACATATATTAGTATACATAAGCATTACATTTCTTATTAATGAAACACAATATTAACTAAATTAGTTTTGCTATATATTATAATTGTCATTACCAATATCACAAAAGCTTATCTAAAAATATGTTGTAATTTAATTCACTGTCAGTTTCATCTATGATAAGTACAATCAGTCATAAATATATTCTTTTTACAAAATATAGATAGTTCAATTGCTTGTCAAGATTACAATGAGATAAGATAACTGATCCAATATACACATCTTATCTATTTCTTGAAAATAATACATAACATATCAGTATTTCATATTAATAGTAGTATTGCTATATATTTTTCTTTATTTCCAATCTCAATGGAAATTTCTGATAAAACCAAATTAAGGAATTTTTGTCAGTATGCAATAATCTCTTTTTACCGACTTCTCAGATAATTTTGAAACAAAAATAATTCGGAAAAGTTTGTTTTAGCTTCGTTTCCCACAATTGTTTAACAAAAATAGCTATCAATCAACCCACAATACATGGGGATCAAATTAGTGGCTACTTGTTTAGAATAGAGAGCATTTTTCGTTGTAAAAAGTTTTTAATATGTGTACACAATCAACTATGTTACATGATCCAGACAGTATTATGACGATTGAATCGTGCGTAAAACTTGTTATTTTAAGTATTATTTGAGAAGGCAAATGATTAGTAAAACATTTCTTATCATAGGTTATCACTTATTCATTATGTTACATCTTTATCTCACCCTTGGCCTCCAAGCTCTCATGCAATAAGTAACACACATTATGAAATGTGCTTAGTAGTAATTGAATTTTTTCAGTAACATTTACATATGAACTTTGTATGTATTTCTTTTTAAATAATAAAGCTGAAGAGTTAGTTTGTTTGGTTGGTTGAACGCGTCAATCTCAGGAAATACTGGTTCGAATTGAAAAATTATTTTTGTGTTGAATAGTCCATTTATCCAGGAAGGCTATAGGCTATATAACATCACGCTATGACTAATAGGAGTGGAGCAGCAATGATAAATGTTGCAGAAACGGTTCTGTTCTGTTTTGAGAGCTTTCCTTGCGTACGCTGCGTAAACCAGCAGAGGTACACTAAAATAATGTACTAGAGAATTGTAGATGCATAAGAATACTACAGAAAAGTTCGCAATAGCATCTATCTTTTATGGTTAACTCACAATAACTTTTTTATGTTATAAAATAATTACGGCATTTTCGAAGCTCTTTTCTTCTGTCCAGTATAATTCCTTATCTAAATAAATGTGTTTGTTAGCTGCGCCATTTAATATAGATCAAAATTGTCTTTTACACTATATGAATCGGATAGATATTTTAGAAGATATTACAGATTTAAGCCACCGAAAAAATATCTCCGCGGGCCAGCGATCTTTTCATGACATGCCGGGCCGGCGCGCGGCGTCCACGTCGCGCCCCTTCTCTCTCTCTGTTTGGGCTAATCTTCGGATCTGTTAAACTGATTTTGATGGTACTTTCACTGTCGACATTTACGCGGGAAAAAGTTTGGGATACACAAATTTCCAGGCAATAAGTTTCCAAATTCATCATATAATACGTTTAGTAAACCATACTTATATGTTTACAGGTTCAGTGGTCAAGCAGTAATATCTACAGCACACAAGATGAAGCTGCTGCAGCCCTGGTAGCTCGAGGGATAGGTATTTTCGCTTGGAAAGGAGAGACCGAAGAAGAATATGTGTGGTGTATTGAACAAACTTTAATGTTTCCTGATGGACAGGTAAGAAGAAATCAGTCAATTTTACTTGACTTAAGATTTGGACGTTGGAAGCTGCACCTAATTAGAAACCTTTTTTATGTTGTGCGGATATTACTAGTGAGGTCCTAATTGCCTTCCATATTAATTATTTAAGTGGTTTTCGAGTATGACACTTGAGATTAGTCAGTATTTCTACTACCATGGTGTATTTTGGTACATCTAATGTGCCAATGTGATCTCATACTAAATCATTACACATATTAAAGTGTCTCGTTTGATTTGCATCCATAGTTAGTTTTACCTAATTTTCTTCTTTTCAGCCTCTAAACATGATTTTGGATGATGGAGGAGATTTAACTAACTTAGTACATGAAAAATACCCACATCTTTTGAAGGGTATTAAGGGACTTTCTGAAGAAACTACAACTGGTGTACATAATTTGTATAAAATGTTTAGAGAGGGTACCTTAAAAGTTCCAGCATTTAATGTCAATGATTCTGTAACCAAAAGCAAATTTGATAACTTATATGGCTGCAGGGAGTCTTTGCTGGATGGAATCAAAAGAGCAACAGACATTATGATAGCTGGAAAAGTGTGTGTAGTTGCAGGGTATGGTGATGTTGGCAAAGGATGTGCGCAAGCTTTTAAAGGATTTGGAGGAAGAGTTATTGTGACTGAGATTGACCCAATAAATGCTCTTCAAGCAGCAATGGAAGGGTATCAAGTAATAACAATGGAAGAAGCAGCAGAAATAGGACAGATATTTGTAACAACCACGGGAAACATAGACATCATTTGCAAGGAACATTTTGTACGAATGAAGGATGATGCAATTGTTTGTAACATTGGGCATTTTGATTGTGAAGTTGATGTCGCATGGTTGGATAAAAATGCGAAAAAAGTAAACATTAAACCACATGTTGATCGTTATGAACTTGAAAATGGAAATCATATAATTGTACTTGCAGCTGGCAGATTAGTCAACTTGGGATGTGCTACTGGGCATTCATCTTTTGTAATGTCTAATTCTTTCACCAACCAAGTTCTGGCTCAAATTGAACTTTGGACTAAACATTCTACTTATCCTATTGGTGTTCATACACTGCCTAAAAAATTGGATGAAGAAGTGGCAGCACTTCATCTGGATCATCTTGGAGTAAAGCTCACAAAACTTACTCCTAAACAAGCAAAATACATTGGAGTTCCCTTAGAAGGACCGTACAAACCAGATCATTACAGATACTAAAACTGTCTTTATTAATTTTATTTATGGCAGAATTTTTTCATTTCATTTTTATGGTGCATTTTTTATCTCTTGCAACATGCTGAAGATTATAGAAATTGATAAAATTAAATTAACTTGTCTAACATTAAGTGAATGCATCCATAATTGCATAAGGCTAAGTCAGCTACTATTAATTACAAAATTTATTTGTTTCTCGTGAGATGCATGTACGTACATTAGCGTAATGCTATTCACATTTTAAAACAGTTCCTTTTTTCATCTAGGGTCTGTTAAAGACAAAAAGAATATCAAATATTCCAGGGAACACATAGCAAAAGGTATAGACAGTTCACTAATGGCAGATAGAAATGGCTCTATTGTAAGAAATTGGTCAATTAAATGGCAATGATTTCATCATAAACATGGAAACTAGATTGTGTTTTAATTTAAGCTTATGTTTGCATGATTGATAACAGTAATAAAATTGATGGTGATAGGAGTAATGTTAAACAACATAGATTGACATTAACAAAGTTGAAGTTTAAATTATCATTTTCCTCATTATCATTTACTAAGTAATATTATACTTTGGCATGTAGAGATGCAGGTTTCTGGTTTCCCATTGTTGGTTCTGCTTTAAATTTGGTGTCTCCGTTGGTGAGGTTGTACTGGATAAATATTTTACATTAGAAACACATAGTGTCAAGTGTTATTAAAATGTGATGTTAAGTGTGCACACTGCTAAGAACAGACTTTGAATATCATTTGAAAATAATCTATATTATGACAATTTATATTTTTACTTTATACAATCAATGTTATGTATATCATTAAACTCTTGCATCAATGTTGATGTACTTATTGTGTAAATAAAATAAATTGTTTTAAATAAAATGTTTTATTCTATGATACAAATTGTTTAACACCTATGGCAAATGAGTATACATTAGGATGCATAAAACTCTAGTAATTCATTATCTTTTGGCTTAAGTATGCATTTATCTTTTAAATTTACAACCCATCCAGGTTCTAAGCCGAAAAATATTTGTCTTGGGTCTTTCCTTTCATACATAAATGGGTGACTTCCTAGTGGGGGAAGTTGATAGCCATACTTTTGGGCTAATTTTAACCTTTCCTGAGATACTTTGTCTGGGTCAGCTAAATAACCTCGTGATACAGGACTTGTATAATACTCTATCAGATCTGGTGGGGGTATCATTCTTCTTGGAATTGCCTGTCCCGATTCAAAAAATTTCTTTGGGTTTTTCAATAGAAAAAGGCTGTGTGGGTCATAATATGCTGTAATTATTATACCTCCATTTCTCTCTACAGCTGCTATAACTTGTTCACTCGCCCATTGAACTTCAATATTTACTTTTGCTTCAAAAATATCATCTCCCTCATCTGTTAGATGCACCCCAAAATGTTTTTGATCTGGGAAAATATTATAAAAGCCTGATTTGATAATACTGGCTATATCTATAGGCTTTGTGGTGTCTATGCATTCTTTGTCTATTATCCTTTGTAACTCGTGTAATGACATAGGTGGGTATTGTCTTCTATGGCTGAAACAAAGTACTATGGTTGTGAAACATTTAAACTAATAAACTTTATAGTTATCTACTAGCTAATACGTACTGGTGACCTCTGTAATAATGTTCTTGGGGAAAACGAAGGTAGAATGGGTTGTTGCCAGTTTCATACCCTAACCGCATGTAGTTCTGTCTTTGTCCTGAGCCTTTATTACCAGCTCCATGTTTGTCTCCGCCATGCTGACCTCTGCCTCTCTTTTGCTAGAAAATGAGAGAAAGTAAGATAAACCGAAAAGTAGAACTAAACGAAAATTGAATAGCTGAAAATTTCTAGCTTTATGTACACGCCTTATGCCCAAAAACTGGCAATCAAGATGAATGAACTATTTATTTCCCTGGTGGTGTTCAGGTACATATGAAATTTAAGATGCAAATATTCTTTATTAAGATGACTTAATGTGTGACAATATGAGATCCTTAAAATGCTTATTATTAGGCAACATTATGTCAGACAAGTAATGAATTTACAACAAGTTAAATAGTTCACCTCGAATTACAAATTACGAATTATCAATGTATATAAACAGACACCACATGATCAGTTGTATTTTATATCCATTGCTAAGAAAAAGTTCAATTCAGAACAAATTCTTCTGATGTTAGTTTCGATTTATTTTAATTTAATACATGAACGTATAAGTTTTATTACGAGGTGCTTATATATTTTGAGTGCATACAACAAGACCCAATAGATATAAGTACTTACTGTTACTTTAGATCCAGGATTATCACGAATATTGGCAAGCGATATTCGTGGCAATGATCTCAGCATTGATAACGCCTTTTCCGTAATTTGACGAGATCCCATATTTAGATTATGATTACTGAAAAACTAAAAGTTTTTTTTTGTGATAATGGGAACTTTCATGGGAAAAATCTAAATTTTAAGGTTAGGTTTACACAGGTATCTTTTTCGATTATGTTGTTACGAATTAGTATTGCCAATGCAAGCTATTTTATTTACGTCAATTATTTGGTGTCGTAACGACCAGTCGTATAATAATTGATTTGCAAGTGGAGCCATTAGCATTATACATTTTACAAAATAAAACTCATGCTATTCGTTTATGTCTATGTTATGCTCTTAGCACAAAAGCTTGACAGTTTGGCTAGATTTTATTGTTAGCACCACGAAATGATATGGCAACCGATACCGATAATGGCTATCAGGTTCATCTCATCTGACAATTGACAGTGACAGTGACAGTGGTGAGTGCTGAGTGGTTGACCCGTCCCGTCGACTGTATCTGTAATATCGAATCTAAATGATTAAAGTCAGTACCTATAGTGATTAAATAATATAGTTACAGGGGCACTAAAATTATAGAATATACCTACGTATAAACAATTTAATGTCTGTTGCACTTTAAAGTGGCTTAATAGTTATACCAATTGATTACCAAATACATGAACACGTCTTAAGTAAAAAGATAATCATGGAATCAATGTATAATAATCCTATTAGACAAAGAATTAATAAAATTTTTGACAATCACATAATAACCGATAACAGTGAAGCTCTATACACTATTTCTGGCTTATGTTCTTCCAATTCAGCATATACAAGAAGGATTTTGGTTAATGAGATCGAGAAAAGAGATTTACTTGTTAATAAAGCCATTCTAATGGAATATAATAAAGTCAAAGAGAAACTGCAAACATTATGGGATTCTCTTGCATCTTTAGATGCTTCTGTAAAAAACATGTCCAACAAATTGCAAGAATCAAAAACTAAAACTCATCATATAATATCTCAGACCAACAAGTTGAAGGATGATAAAAATAAAATAAAAAAGAAATTAATGTGGGCAAATGCATTTGTGAAAAATTTTGAGGTGTCAGCAGAACAAGCAAAGTCTATTTATATTGTTTCCCCACTGACTGTCGATTATTTTTCAAATCTTAATCAAATAGAAAAATTGAATGATAACTGCAAAACACTTGTAAAATGTTGGTATCAAACACCTGCTTTTGACATCATGGAGATAATAGGACTGCAGCAAGAAATTGCCATTGAGAAGTTATACCATTGGACCATAGGTGCATGTGTCAGTGCTGATTCTCCAAATAATGCATTAATCCCTAAAGCCTTGGCTAAGTTTGAGAACAGGCAAGTTCTGTTCACTAATATAATTGATGAATATTGTACTGCCAGAAAAGCTAGAATTGTACAATTATTTATTGATGTGTTGACTAAAGGTGGTGATAATGGTTCTAAGCCAATTGAATTCTATGCTAATGATGTCAAGAGATATATTGGGGATATATTGGCCTGGGTGTATCAAGTGATACCCCTTGAAAAGGAAAACCTAGCTACTCTGTTGAAGTACTGCGACATGCCTGATAAAGATGCTAAAATCACAACTGCTTTGACAAGTATAATGGAAGCTATGTGTCCATTACTCAAAGTTAGAGCAGAGCTTATTTTGAAGCCTGACAAAGACCCTCTGGTTTTGTGGTCTATCACTAATCTTGTTATTTACTATAGGGACACTATACAATCTATTATTGGTAAAGGTCATTTAATTGATACCTTTGAAGAGTTGTCGAGGAAGAGTGAGGAGGTTTTTATAATGACGCTGGATATTAAAGTGCAGAAAGAATTGAGTCATGGGGTCAAAGCACCACCTCAAGATTTGAATCCATCATTTGTTGTGACTGATTTAGTCAGTTTTCTTCGAGATTTAATGAGTGTAACAAACAATGTTAATAATACAGACAAGAAAATTATAATAACTCACATTCTTGATCCACTATTGCATGCAATTAATGAAACTGCTTGTCATTTGAGTTCCACAGACATGTCAGTATACATGTTAAACTGTATTTATCATATACAGTGCACTCTATCACTCTATACTATTTTAGATGAATATAATGAACGACTGCAAGCTCAGTCCGAGGCTCAGATTGATACATTGACTTCTGAACAAGCTAGTTTCCTGGTTGCAAATCTGAACATGGGACCAATATATACCATGTTGCAAGAAAAACTCAATGGTCCACTATCAGCAATACCAGGAATGGACACAACAACTTTGAAAACATTTTTAAATAAGTTTGACATGTTTCTGGTCACACCAGATGTATACACATTACCACAGTTGAATTTGCTAATAAGTCAAAGTCACAGATCATTAGTAAAGAAAAGATCATTTGAAGTGATACTAGCTATCTATCAACAGCTGCATCAAGCAATTCATGACCCTTCTAATGGGTACAATGAGCCACTAGCTATAGTGCGTAGGACTCCCGAAGAAGTGAAAAAGTTACTGATATCATCCTAATTAATTTGTATTAATCCTAATTAATTATGTAATAATGTTGATTAATAAAGTTTTATTTCAATTACTTTTTTTTCAATCTTAAGTGGAACCCCTACCACACTTTGCAAGCAAGCACTACCCATTAAGCCCATAACAATAGGATGCTTGCTATTCAAGTGGCAACCAAACATCATTTGTTATGATGATTGGTTGCCACTTGAATGTTCTTTTATAAAACGAATGAATTTTTTTCTCCGGCTTTTTTCCACTTGGTCTACATTGCACTAAAGCAGATGTGAACCCTGGGTGTACTTGAGACTGATATAATATGTACAATATTGGGTACCTAATAATCGTACTAAAAACGGTTTTGTTTCGGTTATAAATATAAGTCAATTTTAGTGTAAAAATTAAGTAATAAATAATAATGCAATAATTATTACGTTTTTTCGAGGCTATTTTTTTCCGTTCATTATTAATCCTTATCTAAGTAAATTACGCTTCGCCATTTAATATAGATCAAAATTGTCTTTTACACTATATGAATCTGATAAATATTTTAGAACATATTATACATTTAAGCCACCGAAAAAATATTATCTCCGCGGGCCAGCGGTCTATTCAAAATATGACATGCCGGGCCGGCATCCTCGTGGCGCCCCTTCTCTCTCTGTTTGTCTGGGCTAACTGGGCAAATCTCCGAAACGGCTTAACCGATCCTGATGGGGCTTTCACTGGAAGATAGAGGAGGTTGTGGAGCATGTGTAGAATTCCAGCGGAGTCGGCATTTACGCGGGAAAAACTTTGTGACAAACTGATTTCCAGGCGGGCGAAGCCGCGGCAACAGCTAGTAATAATATATAACAATAAACTTAAAGCTTAAGTTTTTTTTACTATTTTTATATCTAAATAAAGTAGCAAACGAGCAGGCAGCAGTCACAAGTGGCTGCTCCCGCCCATGGACATCTGTAACCGACTTCTAACAGGGCTGTAGGGATTGTTAGTGTGAATTCAGTTAGTACAAGGTGTTAATAAGAATTAGATGGTAAGTATTCTTTAGTAGCAGGACTGCAGGAAAGGGACTGTTGTGATATTAGTCCAATTATTATGTGTTAATAGGTGCAGTTGGGAAGTGTTAGTAGTTACCCTATTAGACGTCGGTCACAGAAGCGTTGTTACTCTTGAGAACTACGCCACGAACGATAGCCATATTTGAATTGAGAATCTCATCATATATCAGTTAGATATTACAGTTAAATCGGATATTTCAGATAGAATGAAAGTAGTAAATAAATAGTATTTTATATTGTTGGAACACGCGTAAATTGCATACTTCGCTCAAGGACTTCCAGGATACTTTAGGACAGTGCGTTTCTTGACTAGTTTCTTTTCTTGGGACATAAAGCTTCTGAATAAATTATCATAGCAATTTTTTCTATTAATATGAGAAGTAATAAAACCGACTCGCCGGACTTGCAGCGGTGCTCCAGAAGTTCACGGTGGAGCCATCCGCGGCCACACGTCGGGAGTTACTCGTTGACCACAAGATTAATGTCGTACAAAGCATCCAGGGCGGACTACCACTGAAACTGAAACTGAGGTAATTGAACATTTAAAAACACTGCACAATCTTAACAGACAATTAATGTAGCAAAAAATAGCACGTGTGTTATTAGAAGCGACCTTGCCAGTCTTCAAGCTGGACGACACGTTCATGTAAATTTTACATAACACGGATGCTACTAAGTACAGATGGACCAAGCATGGTTACTCGGTAATTACTCGGCATACTCGGCAATATTTTAACTGTTCGTATCGTTTGTTATCGTGTCTCATGTTGTTCAACAATAATTTTGTGCTAATAAAAAAATCTTTTGGTGAAATTTTGGTGTAATATTTTTTAAATGTTCCTCACAATTACAGATAGATACTGTTGTATTCTACGTTTTAAATGAAATTTGTGAAGACTGCGTCTTAATTCACACCACGCGAAGCGGGCGGAACTTTTATGTCCACTGTTTGTCTTTCACGTCCAATCTTTTATACCTTTTAACCCGCTGTATTCAATTTTTCACAATGTTCTCCTCAAGCCTGTGAACTCTGCACGTACCAGTGTGATTGTTTGCAGCCTTAAACCTACACATTATAGAACTCGTGTCCAAAATTTAAAAAATAACTTTGGAAATGATAAATATTTCCTCGTACTAAAGTATACCTACGTAACGTAGGTACATATAGAATCCTAATCTTAATCAAATTGCTTACAATTTCACAATTGCTGACAATTACATTGCAAAACTAATTATTCGAATTAGCTATAAATATACATAATGACATACAACAATAAACTTAGAGCTTAATATTTT
>DWGJ01005462.1:0-10379 GCA_018246895.1 Aspitha aspitha aspitha
ATTTCTTCGTTCCAAAACCGGCGAGCACCTATGCCATGTAATGATTAATGAATGTGGACGAAGCACGTCAGGTTTGTAAGGACAGAGATATTTGGCGCCCGGTGCGCCCTGCCTTAGGGTCCCGGCGTAACGGTACAATAATAATAATAAATACAATTAATATTGGGTGTGATATTAGCCTTAGCCATTACACTCAACTGTCGACTGCCTCAATGTTTATTTATTTTTCACAACCAGTTTTTAATTAAAATTCAACTGCGAAAACCGTTTAACCATAAAACTGTACGTTTACTTAAATTTCAAATTAAATAACATTTATATCATATCATTTCGCACTAATTGGTTTTGAAATACATTCATATTTGAAGGTGTGAAGTCGTTTTTTCGCGTGAACTTTACGAGGGTAATTTGAATCCAGTGATTGAAATATACCTCCTATATTATGTAGCAAAAAACAGTTTGAACAGTGGAGCGGCACGTAACAGCTTGCAGTCAGCTGCGAAGCGGCAAGGTAGCGGGCGGGATAGTTAAGGATGTAAGGTAACTTGCTTTATGAATGTTTACTTCAATGGGTCACCGTAATTTCGTTGTTTAATTGTTTTTTCATTCCTGAACTTTATGTATCCCATATGTATATCACTCTAGATTATTTAGCCGAACCGAATGTATGATCACCACAGATCATTAGCAGAATATTAGCTTATCTGCAAGCTGGTTTATCTTACATAAGAAATTGATGTTCAAAAAGTATAAAGGACTCAATTATGCTTGTTTAAAAGTAATGTGTTCTGTTAACATCAAAATATGATATATGGAGAATGGAAAATAAATTGAATAACAGAAACAAATGTCGAGAACATTAAGAACGATGAACGTATTAAGGGAACGAATGTGAAATTGAAAATTTGATTTAGAATCAGCTAAGCTTCTAAATTAGTCTGAGTTTTTGTTTAGTTTTCTGACAGGAGCTCTAATTAGATTTTTGCAATGCACATTTTGCAAGTAGGTACTGGATGAAACATAAATACATTAAAACATCTGCATGTTAGCCAAGGGAAAAATTTATAACGTTTTTTAAGTACATATCTCGCATGCACCAGTTAACGATTCGGCATAGTTGTAGACGACAAAATGTATACGTAGCAAAAAACAATAAAATTCAAAAAAAATATTAAGGACAATTAATTTAAACTAAAGGTACAAAGTTAAATATACGAGTAGGTATCGATTACCTGGAGGCAAGGCATTATATAATGTTCTGTCACTTTATAAATAACACTGTATATTGAAATCATTTATAAGAAAAAATTTACTAATGATATCGTTTTTCGCTATATTGATACATCTTTACTTAGTTTAACACCGGACTGACACAACATTAATCTAAGGATAAATAGAATTTTGAAATTGGCCTGCCACTGAACTCATGCAATAAATACCTATAGAAATAACATTAAATTATGTAAATTTAAATGTAATAGTCAAAGAGAAGATCCTGGGAGCAGTGTAATAAGTAGGGAGTCATTATTGGGCCATTATCCGGGCGCGGCTCATTGTCGAGCGCGAACTAAATGTAACGACCCATTACGAATTTCGGAACACATTACGCGACAAAATTTTCTCTTTATTGCCGGCCGGGCAAATTGGTTCGAGTCCGAATACTTCCTAAGTCGTGTAACAATTTGTATTTAAACGCAACATGCTTTCAATGAACGAATGTGGAATAGAATACGTCTGACTCGAAATCAGTGAACTGCTTTCATCGCACGTCTGCGCATCACCGACCGATCGGTTATCGCTCAATTATCAAATTAATATCAAATAAATTATCAAAATTAATTACCGTTTTTATCAAAATAAGTTACCGTTTTTATCAAAATCAATTACCGTTTTTATCAAAATTAATTACTGTATTTATCAAAGCTAATAACAGTGTTTATTTGAAAGTTCTGCTGACTTTTTTGCACCAAAATATTTCAATGCGTCTATAAACATCAAGTTTGCTCTTTATGCTGCGATATCTTTATCCCATCATCTTGAAATAACAAATACACCGTTGTTAGTATCAATGGAAGTAAATGTTTATGCTGCGCACGGAAAATGTTGGAAGTTTTGGAATAGGGTGAAAGAGGCTCTGTAGGCACCTGGTAACGGAGGACTCAATATGGCTCAACTCGTAGATATATTATTCCAGGGCATCAACATGAGTATTTACTTAAGCGTTGGCACAAGAGTTGAATACTTACTACTTAATGACGCTTTGATCTAGTGGTTAGAAAACCCTACACCGGAGATCGTGGGTTCGAAATCCACTCAGGACAACCATTTGTGTGATGAACACACGAGTATACGAGTATGTTTGTTGTGTTGTTGGATGTTGTCTATTATGGAAATAGGAAATGAATAAAAAGGTTTTTTCTGCGGAAAGACATTCCCAGGAGAAACTTGAAACTCGCCGAATGAAGTTTGGGAGAACCCGTTTTGTGTATTATATTTTGGTGGTTTACTCTATAATAGCTTTTTTATTTGTAGAGAGTAGCATACTAGCAGGCAGCAGTCACAAGTGGCCGCTGCCGCCCATAAACATCGGCGACCAACTCCTAACAGAACTGATCCTATCAAAAGTCTGAGATGGTTGCTTCTGATATACATGTGGAACGGTAGTAGTAGTCTTCAAATACAAGAATTTAAAACACGATCTGTAACTATTTTGTGTTCCACTGCTGGGCGCGGGACCTTCACGCCTTTCACTTAACCTGCCTTTCAGAGCCAGGACACGCGGGAGATCATTTGCTACCAGCGTCCACACATCCAACTGTCGACCGCGCCTTGTATTGCGATCATAGCGAGTCATACGCCAAATGAACACCTAGAATTCCTTTTAAAAACAACATGCCTGTCCTTGTTCCGTCATTGAGGTTTCAGTGCCAAAATATTCACAAGTAAAGATAAATCAGCAGAGGTAAGGAGCTATTCTAACTAAATTGCATTTACATCTGTAATTTGGCTTTCGAACTCCGCCGGGTTGTCGAGGAGAGGAGGGTCAATCGATAGAATTATAATTAGAGGGTCGATCTTCAAACTTGTGATAAGATATTGCGATCGAGGGGACTAATTACGTTGTTCGGGCTAATGTCGCTCTGAGAGGGTTAATTTTACAATGTCTGCCCTTTATTAAACGACTCAATATGCGTGAGATTAATTCCTTTATGTAAATCAAACTTAAATCGTCTACCTTAGTACTAACGAGCCACCTTGTCTGTGCTCTGCGCGAACTTTCACTTAGATTATATTATCAATTTAAACTGGGTAACGTTTCAATCGTCTCTCCGTTGTGTTGGATATCTACATATATATTACATATTATAGTCAAATATTGTGGTAAGTGGCTTTCATGAGTTAGTGAGTAAACGTCACTACGCTTACTTGTAAATTGTTAGCAAAAAACAATAATGCAGCGTTATATTTGTGTAGATTTTCGATATCTTGTTTGTGTGCATATAAGAAATGAATTTCTGTTATAAATTAATTTGTATATGTTATACTAACATTACGATATACCATGTTGACCTGCTAAAAATCTTGTAGCTATAATAACGCCTAGGATTGTATGTTGGTTTGTTCTCACGTGTTTAATATTAAAATCATATTTAATGTTGGTATTATTAAAACCAAATTGGTGGTGTAAAGAATCAGTGTCGGCGGTAAAAGGAGTCTCTTAGTTGAGAATGAAAACGGAGTCCACAATTGAGTTGATTACGAAAGCGGCTGTAAGTTTTTGATTCGGTCGCGATATTCGACAAAATTTCCCACTGGAAGGAAAAAGTTGTTGAAGATTGTTTAGGCCTTATAGTAAGACTGTTAGAATTTCGATTTCCGATTATAACGAGGGCGGAATTTCAGATCGCCGACTGGCGGTAACGAGAGGGATTCTAACTAAATAAGTTTGCTGACTTGTGGGAATATTCCCCGAGTTTTGATTTGAGAGATTTCGCGGTTTCTTCTTTCGTTTTATATAATTTTCGAAACGGTTACATATTAAGAGTCATTTATTAAAAGACATTGTGAAAAATACAAAAACGGTTAGGTTTGGTAATTACCGGTCAAGAGCGTGTGTGTTTTAAGCAGACGTTCTTATTTGTGGAGGCAGGGAACATTATTTTCGTGTGTTTTCAACCTTGCTCACTACAGGAGTATGACAGAGGAACTTGTTCTGGAACAAACGTAGTAGCAGTACAATCGATTACACGTCACAAAGCAGGTACGCCACAACTGAACTAATCAGTGCGCGGCGAGTGTCGCAATGAAAATATTTGATCGTCGAAATTTAATTCGGAACGACTCTGAGCGCTCATTAAAGTGCCCGAAACAAAGGAAAAAACTGTCAACTTGCGCCAAGTTTAATTGCCTTAATAAATCTAGCGCGGGAAGGCGCGGGGCCACGAAGCCTGGCACCTGATTGCTTCCGGACAGTTTTTCTCCTATTGTAACATCGTGATTTATCATAAGTTCGTTGACCTCTTGATTCACATTTGCGCTGTGAATCTTATTTGTATAGCTTAGTCAAATTTGGTGAACTATTTTTTTTGTTTTATTCACCAACAAAATATTTTAATATTTCATAAATTTTAGTTTTTAGTCGTTTATAATTCTAAAATTGCCAATGAAACTGTTCAGTGTATTATTTAAGTTAAATTATTATTTAAGCTCACGTTACATTTTTATTAATTTTAATTATAGTCTTCTTTCCTTTCTAAATACATACTTATTTATATCAGTATTTAATTATATAACTATATGATGATTTTCGAAACGAATTCTTGAACTACAAGTAGGTGCAAAAGGTCCGATGTTAACGCAGGGTGCTTCTGTATGATTAAAAGGCCGTGTGAATGAGCCAACTTCGTGCCCCCCGCGAGGATCTCCATCAACGCCGAGATGCAAATGAAACTCTTTGTAAGGAATCTTAAGGGATTTATTCGTAAAAATTCCCGACCGGAACGGGCGGCCGACAAAAGGAAATAAATTGGTCCGGCCGAGTTCGGAACGTATTATACTAGGATTCGCGCGACGAGAATTACTGTACCGAGTTCACAGAGAAAACTGTATTGGGTTCGCGGTTCGTGAGTTGCGTAGACGACGTTGCAATATTGAATTTATTTTACGGATGAAACATGCGTTTATAGTACCTCAATCTCTCTAAACTTTGTAGTTCAAATTTCTGATCAATAGTGATCAAAAAATATCAGAATTACAATCAGAAATTTTGTTAGCCTGAACATATTATGTTGCATGAACTTATTATATCTGAAGTATGCTACGTTTCTGAGGTTGTTCCGTTTAAGAACGAAACATTCTACATGCGGATATACATAATATATACCTATAGCTTAGTTTGATATTGAATATTATCTTAGTAGCTTTGAAAATGACGTAACGACCAAGTAAATAGGAGAGAAAACACGCTCCCGTGGCGGAACTATTAAACTGTTCCATATTCAAGTGAAACTTATTCAAACAAAGCAATGCATTCGTAAATGCGGAATGAATTTAGCGATGCTCGATAGCAACCTCCAGTATTGTTTGCAGAACACACTACGTCCTGGCAGCGCTGAGATATTATTGTATTACGTGCTTGCAATAGAGAAAGCGCTGGCAAGTTGTTGATATAAAACTTAATATTTGTTTAATTTGAAAGAATAGGATAACAATGGAAAGGTCTGAAATATGATGTCAAATTCGTTTTTCATTGAAACGGAAATATGTTTAGAAATTTTTAAAACGCAACTTCGTACCTCCAGCAGTAAATGTGAAGGAATATTAGTGAACCATTATTATCCAAACGAATTTTTCTACAGTCGTTGCGCGGGGTCTGAGTTTACCCAGAACAAACAGTTGCACTTCATTGCAATCACTTGCTATGTGAAGTGTGGCACAGCAACTGTATAAGTATCTCGGCTTTTCTACAACGCATCAGAAATCAGAAAGAAGCGAGGTGTTAAATGTTTTACGCCTATAAATGACGTAGCCAGTGAAACGTGCAATCATTTGTTTTAAATTAATTTTGTTCATTTTGTGAAGGAAAACATTGCGAGGAATGTGACACATTTAAAAGATCTCCGTAAAGTTCTCTGCAGTGTATATGGTTTATCATTTCTTGGCCAGCGTGGCGGACTATGGCCTACAATCCGAAATTCCCATAGTGAACGCAGAGCCATGTCGCGTACAGGAAGGATCACATAATCAATGTAGATGAAACTGATTATTATTATTACATCATTATGGTGTATAAATATCTGAATTAACAGTTAAACAATGAATAATGCGCGTTTTAATTGAGATCGCGCCGCTGATATTGTTAGCGCGGGCCGCTTTTACGGACCGCTCCGTTAAATTAACTTACATTCGTACGAATATTTGAATAATGGTTGCATTATATTAAATCTCTTTGAAATTATCTTTAAAACGTATGTTGCTTAATAAAATGTGAAGCAAATCTGAAACACAAACATAATGCCCGAACGAAGCAATAAAGTGGCGCGACCTCAATGAAATAATAGCTTTACATTTAAAACCCAAACCGAAAAAGAGTAATGATAAACGATATCCAATAGAGTTCAGGCTCCCCTACTGCCCCCTCCCCTCGCTGGGAGGGTAACAACCACGATATTATGAAATCGCTTCAACTTTAACAGTTATTGATTACTATTATTCGTCTATTGACCTGAAGTCTTTTTATTTGAAGAATTTTAGGTGTAAAGAAAGTTATTACAAATATTTTACAAACATATAGCCACCCACCTATACTATAGTTTCGATTTTATGCATAATTCATTCAAAAACAATGTAGATGCATTCTTTCATCTAACCACAGAAACTGAAATTATGTAAACTTCGTTTAAAAAAAGTCAACATAATCGACACCAAAGTAATACGCGGTATCCAATTGTATCCAACGGTATTCAATTGTATCCAACGGCATCCAATTGTATCCAACAGTATCTAATTGAATCACAACCCCGCGAACGGTCCAGACCTGTACAATACCCCCGATGCATCGGCTCGATTAATATGTATGTATGTATTCGAATAAAGTGTATTCAATATTAAATGACGGCGTGTTTGTGAAGATAAACTTTTATCATGTTGACAATCGTTTCTCAGTAAAACTATATTCTAGTTAATGTGCCCTATTTTATTTGACCTTAAACAATCTATTACGTTACGTTGATTAGTCGGTTCCGGTTGCTATTACTCGACATTATAATTATTTATGATTAACAAGAATGAACTCCTTAATTTAAAACTTGAATAAAATTAACTTCGCGTAGAAGTAAAAAGAACGGCTGATCATTCGGGATTCTAATTAAGAGCACAATAATTAACTTCTATACGACAGTGGGCTGTTTATTACAAAAAGGGTCGACGCAATAATGATATATTTTCATGATTTTGTCCTTTTAAATAAGTACAAGTATGAATAATCGAAATACGGTCGGTCGAAATAGGGCTTGTCGCAAAGAAGGGGTTGACCTTAAGAAGTTATGCATAAAGTTGAAGATAATAGCGAAATAACCTTTGCACTTATAAATTCTTTCAGGCTTGCGAAATCTTGCGCATGTTCCGTTGCTTCACTTTGGTTAAATACTATAATTATTTTTGTTTCGCAAGCAAATCCTTCAGCCCACGATAGCGGTATCATAATATCACCAACAGAAGTAATAATTGGTCGTACCACAAAAAATTGACTCGACCGCTATGCTGGGAAAGCTTTGTGCGATCTACATCTAAATGCAGTCCACTAACTTCTCACTGATGCCACAAGCGAAAGGGGTTCATTTTTCAATGTGCTAAAAACCACATTCCCACGCACGTGTTCCGAGGTGGGTCCCATAAAAAATATGTCATAAATCTCAAATGACATTGCGCGCTCTGAACAAAGTTCTTTAAAATTCAATAAGCATGGGTCGTTCGCTTGCGTTTAATATTCATCGCTGCTCTGAACGCGAGTCTATAAAGCGTGTTTACGAGCGCCGGTCGATGTAAAGCGAAACGAGCGGGCGTAAATTACGGACGATGAACTGGCGTTATGTTCGAGATTTATAGGCGAGGGGACGGCGGGACAATGGCGGCATGTAGGTCGTGTCGAGTCAACTCGAGACCTGTGTCTCTTGTGCGACGGCACGCCCGCTCTGTTGTTACCGACACACTACATTCAATTCCTAGAAACAAATTGGGCTTTTAAAGTTGCGGCCTCTGTTACCTCCCTACGCTGGGTACAGTCTCTACGGCGATTTCGATAGCTCTAAGCACCGATTAGAGAAAGTCCAGATTCTGTTTAGAGACCCTCTTCTGTCGGCTAGATTTACCTATTCAGTCTATGGTGGTAGAGCTTACTCCAGGCTTTCCGTAGTGCCGGACAAAACTTGCGCTCTTCCAGTACGGCGTAAAAGAGGTTTGCAACAAAACAAACTTATATACAGATACATAATTTAAAGCAGACAGATACAGGAAGATTTGTGCACCGGAGAGATACTCGTGTATGCATTTTAAATTTAAAAGCTTGGAACCCACGACCCAGCTGCCAGCTGTCTAAAATTTGTTAGAACAACTACATGTCAGTCTGTTGACACGCAGCGATGCACATTGGAATAAATGGTACTGAAAAATTGCTATTCGCTATGACTAATACGTATCTAGGGTATGTTATATGTATGTATTAGACAAGCGTCGGGATCACAATCTTCAAAATGATTTGATTGGCAATTCCATTTCCGTTCCGTTTATACCACTGTTATAACGAGGTGTTTGTTTCGCACTTTCTAAGGGTTAGCCCTTACTAAAAGTATCGATTTTAAAAAGATTTCGGTGAATATACAAAATTTTTTGTTTCAACAAACATCATTTTCACAGACATGAAGGTCGGCGGTTATGTAGTAGACGGTTAAGTCGAGTGAGCCGTCAGCTCTGTCAACTTTTACGACCTAATAAAATTACTATTCCGCGAAACCGCTAGTTCGGAATAAGCGAACTGGATGAATATAAAAATTAGAGATGGTAATATGCATAGTGGGGCGCGAGGGAACTGTTAATTACGGAGAGTGAGGCTTGCCAGGGGGAGTATACAGTGTGAAGCCGCACCGAATTTCACAAAAATCTCTTCAGCGCTTTTTCTGACGCGCGCACCACATCGCCCATTTTGTTTAGGCCGCCTTTGTTTCCTTACTCCTACTTATTTCTTTAACACGGTGTTGTTATTTACTGCATTCGGAGTTTATATATTTATTAATTTAATTGTCGACAAATATTTTAGTGATCACCGTAAGTGTCAGGTGGTCATATGCCGGTTGGTTCAAGATTATTAATTGATCGTTTTTAACTTTCTGTATTAAGCTTCTATAATGTACATATATGTGTGCGGGTATGCATGAAGAGAATGATGAATTTAGATGAATCACGGCAGGTTTGTAAGGACAGAGATATTTGGCACTCTGCCTACCCCGTTAGGGATCTGGCGTGACGATATGTATAATGTAATACCTCTAAAAGGATTTCTTTTGCAAATATTATTTATATCAGTTGTAATCAATGCCTGTTTGTTACCGGACTTGACACAACGATTGGAAGTAATTGTGTTCTCCAATGGGAATCAGGAATGAGAAAATACCTACAGGTGTTACGCGAATACAATATTTCGTGTAAATTTTTTTCTCGTTGCTGCTTTATAATAACTAGGAAAACATAAAAGTAGTAAAACACGCGTGCAGTCCGGAAGCCGGTACTGAAAGCCACTGAAAACTACAGTCGTGATTTACTCGGAGTGCGGTCCTCTGCGCGGTAGCATAGCGAAAGCACCTGTTTCATTTTGTAATTATTATTTTGTACCCCGGTTACTATAGTAACTAAGTATACGAGCTGTCCATTTAATTTTCCTTTTGTTTCCGTTTCCTAGTATCGCTTTGTATTGTTGAAAGGATTCACAGTGGAGTAAAAGTTAGCGTGCACAGTGCGTAGGGAGTTACATCTGAAAAATGGTCGCGGAAGGATGTTTCTGTAGAGAATTATGTTTTAAAACAAATTTTAATCGTTATGATATTATATAAATAATGTTATAATAATTATTATTATACTACAAACCAGGTTCGTAACGTTGTAATGTAAGATTAATATAAAATCAGCTGTATACCTTTTATCTATACTTTCTATACTTAATATTACAAAGCCGAAGAATTTGTTGGGTTGAGCGCGCTAATCTTAGGAACGACTGGTTCGAATTGAAAGATTATATGTTGAATAGTACCTACACTTATTGAGGAAGGCTATACAACATCACGCTATGACTAATAGGACTAGAGCAGCAACGACAAATTTTGCAAAAA
>DWGJ01005463.1:0-10378 GCA_018246895.1 Aspitha aspitha aspitha
GGTTCGATTCCCACCCAGGACAAACATTTGTGTGATGAGCACATTTGTTTGTTCTGTCTGGTCGTAATAAAAATATCCACAGCCGTGTGTGGAATTGTCCCCAGATATTTATTATTTTATTATTTATAATTTAATATATATCCTAATGTAATACCGGTAATATTTTTTCAAAATTAGTCAAACCTTACCTACAAGAAACATAAAAACAATTAATGTGTCTATAAAGCTATTGAGCATTAACAAAAGATTGTAATAGTCACAAATACAAATACAATATTTATTTGTTCAGTTAAAACTGTCTGTCGCGTTAATACACACTGAAGTACCGGGCTTCTGTAGCATAAACGTCACGTCATTTGCACAAAATGAAATAGCCTCAAAGACGGGCGACTTCGCCGGACGCCCCCACCGTCCCCTTCTCATTCCCTCGCCTCCTCCGGCAGATTGACACCGCTGCAGGTAAGACTCAGCATCACTAGACAGTGCTTGAGAATTATTTCAACGTCATTAGAAATGTATTTCACTGCAGGAAATGCCCCCAAGTGCAATTTGCAATAACTAGCCGATGTAAAATAATTCGTTTTATTCACATACAATTATTGTATTCATTTCTACTATGTATCTGTCTGGTCATCGCTTCGTGATTTTATTTCGTAAATAATATTGATCAGATCCAAAGCTTTTACGGATTATACTAATAAATTAACAAATCTAATTCAGTCCACTAATGATTTTTTGAATGTCTACAAAAAAGACGTAATTGTCTAAAAAATGCAATTTTAAAACTATGATTGAGTTTGACAACTATTGTTACGTTGTACAAGTGATGTTGCTACTAGTCCGAAGGTAACCCGTTCGATTCTACACGTAATCAGCTGTTAAACTCAACTGGATTCAAAAAGGGGTCAAAAAGGTTTATTAATCTTTTTTTCTTTTATTTTAATTATATTTTTAATTATTATACTTAAACTGCACATAGCCTTAAGTCAGTTGTTGATAAATAAACGTTTCCTTTTTTTCTTTCTTTCTTTCTAATATGAAGTGAGTCACGCCACGTGACCTGTCGAATTCAAATCAACCTGTTTCAAATACGTGGCGTAGTTTGCAAGGCGACTCTCCCGTCGCCTCCCTACTTCACTCCCGCACCACCCCTTCGACAGATGGACGAATGCAGGTAAGACTGAAGCTGAACCGACGTTACTCTACTCCGTTCTAATGATATATCATGTGCGATATATTCTGAAAACATCAAAAAAAATCTATTCAAATGCAATATGATTTTGGAGAACGGATATTTATGACGTATGGGTTGAAATGGAGATGTTAAATAAAACAAAGTCTAATTTCCAAAAATAGATAGCATTATTTCAAAAACATAACTAAACATTTGTAGTAGGGCAGCTGCGAATACAATTATCTGAAATGAGGACAAAACATCAAAACTATAGCAAGCAACCGTATTAATCGTTCAGAATCGAACTCGTAACTCTTTTCGAAACAGACCCACATGATTTCCATTATTATCGTCCGACGCTTTTATGTAACTGAAGTAACAAATCGTACGTTTCACTACCCCAGTGCACTACTCGACTACCCTAAAGACGTCAACCGTCCACTTCCCCACCCCACGCAGATGGATTGATATTGCAGAATGCAGGTGAGCGGGCGAGCCGATCTCAGAACAATAGCAATCCATATACTTCTGTCCGTCGTGAAGTTCACTCTCGCAAGAACAGCACTGCTCGAAGTTGAACAAACTGCTACGAATAGATACTAGAACACTATAAAGATTGTAAACAACAGTAAAAGCGGACAATTAATGCTGATATTAGTATGAAATCTGTCACATTACAAATACGAAACAGGCGTATTGAAGACACCGGTAGAAAGTATGGGAAATGATTATGTCGCGTGACACGTGTACAAATATTCCGGAATGAATAATCATCGTATTCATTTCACTTGTCACGTACGATGTCTGTTGTTCTGTTTTGAGAAACACACGCCGGTAAGCTCAATCCGTCAGATGGAGAAAGAGAAAATAATAAACCGGGAGTTTTGTATACATTGGTTAAGTAAACAAACGAAATTTCACCAAATTACCGTATAACACTTAAAAGTTTAAAATCGGAGTAATGTGATCAGAATCTCTTTTTACATCGATGATTCACCGAAAACTTTGTACTCGTTCGCGCGAAGGGAAACGCGATTGACGCAAATTAATAGCCGGTCTTAACGACACTCCAAAAAACGATACACACCATATCCCTTACTTACACCCCATAAAAACGCGACAGAGACACATGTCCCCCCTTATTATCTTCAATTAAGAGACTCTGATAATGTGCCATGACATACGTTCGAAGTGACCAAAAGTTTCGGAGCTATTAATACATCCCGTGACACCCTCGTTGATTCTGTCGAAGTTGTGACAAAGGGGGCGGGGGCAGGTCTGAGAACACTGGACGTCTCGGCAGCACCGTTTTTAAAACGGAGCCAAGAGAGGCTAATTTGAACTTTAACACATAACAATAAGTGCTGTAGCGACTGAAATCATAAACTGTGACGTCAGTTGCCGTGAGTGATGCATACGGGACAGTGACGAATGGCGGACCGTAACACGTGATTAGTGGACCGGCGTTTCCCTGATCAGATACAATAATGAAACGTGATAGACTAACTGACTGATGTGGCCCATAGTTAAGATCTAACGAAAAAATTACCAAAACTCATTTTGACAACAATCTACCAGGTTCAGATAGAGTTGATAAATGCATACCTTGTGAACCTTTACCGGATGAAATAGTGCTGGGATTTAGGGCAACAGAAAACGTAAACAACACAGTTGGAATAAAAAGCGTAGATATTATACATGGTGAAAAAAGGCATCGCACCGCAAACACGGAAGACGAGACACGTCAAAGTGACGGATACGCGTCAAATGGATGAGATATGACGCCACGTATAATTTGATTTACGACGTCACGGCGACGCCTCATTAGGCCCTCGCTAAATACAACTCATCCACCACCGTTGGTATAATATTGGAAACTACGAAAGCGAATTAACATGACAGTAAACAACTAAGAAAGATACAATCGTTCTGTGTAGTTCTGATACAATCACCGTAAAAGGCCGTATCACTACCTCTTGAAGTTTTTACAACCCGTAAATCTAATTTTAATGGTGTATGTCTAGAATAATTGTCGTTGCCACTTGTGTTTGACTAAGTTTACTTATCACGTGTTATTTGACGGTGTTCTATGAATTATATAATAATAAATTGCGCTCAACTTTCTTGCTACTAGAGATTTGAAGTTTGAAAAACGTGTTAATTTTCAGTGTCACGCAACTGTAGCTTACCTGATATATTCTTCTGATTTGCGATTAAATTCTGACTTATGGGAAAAATCAAGTCTGAAACTAGCGTGAATATATGAGAAGAGCGTTTAATGTATGTAGAACAGCAGGTCAGGTCAGGAAGAATAGAGATTGGTACTCGGTGATTTCTGCTCGATCCGTTGAGGACTTAGCATGATGGTATTGTTGTTGTTGTTCGACCCTTTTTATGGTCCACTGCTGGACCGGGTCTGCTCTCATAGTGAGAAGGATTTAGGCCATAGTCTACCACGCGGGCCTAGTGCGAATTGGTAGACTTCACACACCTCAGAAAATATTATATACTTTATAACATAAGGTGTGCAGGTTTCCTCACGATGTTTTCCTTCACCGTTTTAGCAAGTGAAATTTTAGTTATAAAACGCACGTAATAAATGAAAGGTGCGTGCCAGGTTCGAACCCAGACCTTCCGAGTGGAAGGCTGAATATCAAACCACTAGGCTATCACTGTTTTTTATTTATTTTTCGTTTGGTTATTTTAATTAAATATCCTCCTGGTTTTAATTAAGACCCGGGCTGCGAAACCGGGGGTCGTGGTTTCAATTCCCGATCAAGTCGAACTTGTTATGTACATTTGTTTGTTCTGTCTGATTTTATTAAGGTATATCTATAAAAATAGTATGTACACATGTACATACATAATGTTTACCATAACACATGTAATCGGCTAGCTCCATGTGGAGTGTCTCGATTATTTTTATTGTTAGTATTATGTTAGAATATTCTACAGTAATCCTGAACAGTTACAGGGAATGAAGTAAGCTCAAGACACATGTTGTCAACTAATCCGATTAGCAGAGCTTACAGCGGGTATTAATAATTTAAGCGCACCATTAGAAGCGATGTTTTCACAAAGGTATTACAGATTTAAGGTTAGAATATCGGAACCAAATTATTACGAGTGCATAATATATCATTAAGTTTATTAGCATGTCTGATAATTGGCTCTTTGAATATAATTACAAAATATAAAGTAGACGGGAATGTAAACGAAGCACAGCAGGTTTGAAAGGAAAGAGCCTACCCTGCCTACCCTGTCGCAACCTGCCGTGATGGTATAATAATAATGATAATAAAAATAAAATATAACAATTACTCCAGACCGTGTTGGAACATAGCAAATATGCCGCAGTGCTACCCCTCACTAAAATATCCAGGTCGTGTATTAATGACAGAAATTTTATTTATACACAAACATACATTTTATATTATTGATAAGTGGTATTCGCTGAGAGGTCGAAATTCTACAGCAATTCATTAAATTGTTAAATACGAACGGTTGATTTGAATTTCGATTTAGAAAAAACATTTGATATTTCCATTTGTATCTAGAAATATTATTTGAAGTCGGTACAAATGTCCAAATATTCGCGGTACACTTATAAAATATTTGCAACTTGTTTTGCCTCGTAACTTCTCTGACACCGGTTTTGCAGTTATTTCTTAGCAAGATAAAAAAACAGGTACAATTCAACGGACATTTTATTGACCAATTTATCCCCAACTTCTAAGACTCTCATCCGGCGGACTAATGTGTTTCCTACCTGAATTTTTGCATACCAAAGTAATAAAGAATTGGAAATTTATTCAAGCATTTCGTCCCGCCGTTACGTGCATATCGGCGTTTCTACTCCATTAGAGTTTACCCCGTGTGTCAACACTGGCACGCCATCCAATGCGGATTTCGTTCCGCGAGTGATTTTAGTGTAGTTACAAAACCAGCGATGTACCCTTACTGAAGAATTTCTCGTACAGAAACACATTGGTGAGGTGTCCGTTGAAGGCTTTTTTGCACGAAACCTCGGGAAGACACGTTAAATTCTTGGGAGCTCGTACATTAATATTCAGGAGTGAAGTTCCGTTGGTTCCGAAGAAACTTGGACGTGTATGGCAGAACTATGAATGGTATTCGGGGCGAAATAAATCGATATAAGTACGGCATAAATTTATAGTAGTTATGAGTTCATGACACGGTCATAGTGCCTCGAGGAATTCAAGAGACATGAAGAATACTTAATTCATACTCGTGGGGACGTAGCTCCGTAGATTTTTGGTCAGAACTGCCGCAATTTGAGAAGAAACTCACACCTTTTATCTTTATAAATGAACCACAGTCATCACTCCTACGTTTTATTCCCCTCATAATTGCTATAGACGGCACTTCCATTATGTAGATCTACTCGTAGTGTGAGAAAAGTCCAGTCTATCTCAAGTAGAGATAGAGAACGGAGTTTTGGTCTAGTGGGTGACTCTGTATGCTAAACCAAAGTATGTGGGTTTGATTTTTCTGAACAAACACGTCAAGTATATTTGAAGACATGAGTGGATGAAGGTGATATGTCGCATTTTCGAATTTTCGCTGTTCTATGCATGAATGATGGTTTTATGTACATACAAATAATTTTAAATCTTGAAACAACCTGGTTTGTGGCACTTTTAGAACTTGACTACTTGACGAAGGTGTCATGTGCACAATTTTTTATGTTAATATTGGATGAATGTAGTATGTATGAATGTATTCTCGAAATTAAAATTTTGCGACGTATCACCTTCATCCACTCATGTCTTCATTTGTTCTGTATCTGGTTGTAATATTAACATTTATTAACAAACTAATTTGAAATCAGAATCTTATTGCAATTATATCAAATTCCATTCTATCAGTGACAGATGCATTACTCATCGCTTCCATATCTACTGGTGTGTTCAGATGTCTTATGAAGCAACTATACAGGACCTGTATTCAGATTCCAACAAGCGTGCAATCGCGGAACGTTTTTCTATAATACGCCTATCGCTTTTCCGAAGATCAAACGTATCTATTTCACAATGAAAATACTTCACCTCCGTCTGCACACACTTAACCAGCTGTTTAACTAACAACAGTCGAACTCCGTTCAACTTGCCTGAACTTGCGCGCCGCTTATCAGACCGCGGTGCCTATTTTTCGCACTTAGCACAAACTTTCCGCAGCTCTGGTAAGCGACTAATAGTTTTTAGCGTCGGCTAAACAATTACTTGTTCCCGTTGTCCGTAGCGCTCGCAAACGCATCAATTACGAACTACCCTCGGTTAAGCTTGAATACACTGCAAGCTATGTTCCTTATACAAAACAGGAAAGTGACTGACTGACTCAGAGATCAACGCACAAGCGGTTTCTTCCGACCCATTTGTTCTATTAGTCTAACGCTGGACCCAGCTTTTCTCTTACAGGAGGTGGTTGTAGACCACAGTCCACCATCATGCCCAACTGCTAACTTCATCAAATTAATGAGTCTTACAATGCTTCCTTCACTATCATAGCATTGAACTTTAAGTGCCAAAATGCACGGAACAAGTCAAGAGGGGCATGCCAGGATTTGAACCCAAACCCCCGGAGTGGGAGACTGGATTTCAAACCGCTAGACCATCAAAATACTTACAAATTATTATGTAACCACCGAACATTTATTTATCCGTAATTGGCTAAGATTATTCTAATTGACACAGATTTTATTTATCTATTTTTTTAGTACCTAAAATAATCACATTTATCTATGAGTATATCTAAGAGTACCTACTCAAAATTGTTTTTATAGCTCCGCTATCAGTGTGACGCTGCGTCAAATGAAACTGTGCAATTTTAATTAACGATCGACCCACTAGTTTGAAGGGTGGTGATCGAGGGTTGGCACTGGAGCGGATAATAAAATCCTCCCCTAAATCTAGACGCGAAAAATTGGTTATTTATCGCACTAGCACTAAACTTGTTACAATCTTGTCTAGACAGCTAATATTTTGTAACGTACCATAAAAACTAGACTTTAACTAATAACTGAATTGTTACCGTGCTATATTAGTCTTTATAGGATTATACAAGTTAGTGAAGAGCTGAAATATTATCTAGATTCATAATTATGAACTAATTAAAACTAACAACTGATATGTAAATATACATACATACCCACTACATTCATACTCATTATATAGTACTAATATAAATATTTTTATTTCTCCCAACCGTAGAGTAAATGAGCTTATTATACGGTATTTGAACTCGGCGAGAATCGAAGCCACGTCCTCCGGTATAGCGGTTCTGTAACCAACAAACCAACGAGCCAGTCCAGTGAAAACTATGTAATTTTTAAATAATACCATAAACCGGTTTATCATTGCCTACGTAAATAGATAATATCTAGTATTTTAATCGTTCTATTGCCGTTAATTTAAAAAAAAGGAAATTAAAAATACAAAATAAAATTTAAAAATTAAAATTAATAAATAGAAATACTATACGATAAAACTAGAATAATTATAAAAATTAAATAGGTTTTATAAAAAAAAAATCTTTACTTTAGATATCGCTTGCGTTCCAAAACCGCGCCGGAACTACGAGCTTTTCAAAAATACATAGTAAGGTTCAGAAAAAATGGGAACCTTCTGTCGAAAACAAAAATAACAGAAGCACATCCCCAAGGAGAGCGACATCAAAACGCCCGTCACAAATATTACTGCGCGGTATACTCGAGGGAATCCATCAAACTCCAACTCTCGATGGTTTGAAGAAAAATAGAAGATAACTCTCGAAGAGCGCTCCAACTTCGAACAAACATTTGCCCGACGGGAAATGCATTGGAGGGTTCACACCAGCGAGAACCGTTTCAAACTTTCCCCTGGGAAACAATAATGGAAACTCAAATGAATTTTAAAAATGATTTAAAAAAAAATCATATGATAAATCTCAGGAAAAGGCATTTTCTAATATCAAGCTAAATATGAATCGAGGTTTTTGTCAAGGATATAGCAAAACAAATCTATACTAATATTATAAAAACTGAAGTTTGTTTGGTTGAACTCGCTAATCTCAGGAACTACTGGCTCGAATTGAAAAATTGTTTTTGTGTTGTATATAACATTTATTAAGGAAGGCTATATAAAATCACGCTATGACTAATAGGAGTGGAGCAGCATTCACAAATGTTGCAAAAACGTGAAAATACTGAATTCCACGCGGGCGAAGCTGCGGGCAAAGCTAGTAGCGGGTATAATTATAATAATGTAAAATCACACCGAATGTTATTGACGCTAATTTATATAACGCCTTTTGAGTAAAATGCAACTAAATAAAAGTAAAGATAACCGGATACTAAATACATGTAAATTGAAATCCAATTTTAAAATAACGTCGTTTAAGTAATAAGTAAGTAAAATAACGTACAAGCATAAAGAATATAACGCGCGATAAGCAGTTGAATTTCAATTCTGAAATAGCGTCCCTAAAGTCAATTATTTAATAAATTAATTTAAAAATAACCAGGTACTGAGTATTTTGAGTTTCAATGTTGAAATATCGTCGCTTAAGTAAGAAGTAGATAAAATAACGTACAAGCATAAAGAGTATATGATAACGCACGCTAAGCAGTTGAATTCCAATTCTGAAATAGCGTCCCTTAAGTAATATGTAAATAAATTAATGTATAAGCTCACCCAGTCGCGCAGCTGTATAATCCTCTCAAAACTCGGAATTAGAGTTGCTTTAAGTAATCCCTGTACTGGAAATTTTCGCTGGTGTTCCGCGCTGAATGCATTTTTCATTGCGTCCACTCGTAGCCGAATAGCTTTTACGACTTTCAACAATGAGTTTATGCTTATTATCATACTATCACGCCAGCTCCCTAACAGGGCAGGCAGAAAGCCTAGAGTGTATCACTTTCTTCAAACATTCGCAGTAGCTTTAAAGACTCTCGACTTTCCCACAAACCAGTATCTGACTTATTTGGTTGAAGTAAGGAAATCTAGGTCTCCCGCTGCAATTTATAACAATAATAATAAAAGCTAAGGTCTACTCAAACATAATTATTATGTACTGAATTAGACGGAGCCTATGATACCAAATAGATTAAAAGTTTGAAAACAAAACAATAATACGAATATTAATTCATTTAACAATACGTAATATTTCAGATTCTACAAGCTTACAAATATACTCTCACGTTTCGAAGACACATCTTGATATGAAAACTTTTTATATAAGAACAAATAATGTTAACAAAACAATTCTTGCAGAAGATAAGTAACTTGTTTTGTTCAATTTCCCCAAGTTGGTATGTATATCCCATTAATACAGACTTGGCTTGGTATATCCATCTCCGCCGGGAGCACAATTACACATGGCTTAAGGGGAGCTCGTTAAAAGCATGAAAAATCCTCGGGTCATTTACCTCAGGAAGTTTTACTACTCGAGTACTTTAATAACGTCACCGATTAGGGCGCGGACACACTGGGCGAATAGCAATATAACAGGAGTACACTGGAAACTGCCTTGTGTATAACGAATATTTCATTGAAACATAAGGCTGGAAATTGCGTCTCAAAAAACAGCTTTATTTCAATGTCACGTTTCTATATCATGGACTGACTAGTTGACTGGCCTCGTGGTCGAGTGGTTAGAGACCCTGACTGCAAAAACAGGAGATCGTGGGTTCGATTCCCACCCAGGACAAACATTTGCGTGGTGAGCACATTTGTTTGTTCTACGTCTGGACGTAATAAAAACATCTATATAAGTACTATATTGTATGTATATATGTGTGTTTAACAGCTGTCCGGACACCATAACACAGGCATTAATTTGTCTAATTTGGGATCGGATAGCCGTGTTCGGAATTGTCCCCATTTATATTGATTATTATTATTGGTCCAGCTGTTCGTGAACCTAAAAACGTGCGGAGGTGGTAGGTTCGATTCGCAACCATGAGGAACTATATTGGCAAAAACTACAACACTACTACTACTATTACTACTACACTGATGTAACTACACTACTAAGCAGCGATAGCCTAGTGGTTTGAAATTCAGCCTCAACTCGGGAGTTCTGGGTTCGATCTTGGCTAAACCTATGATTTATTAAGAGCGTTTTAAAGCTGAAATTTAAATATCACTCGCTATAACGGTGAAGGAAAACATCGTGAGGAAACCTGCACACCTTAGAGATGTTATA
>DWGJ01005464.1:0-10376 GCA_018246895.1 Aspitha aspitha aspitha
TATTTGGCACTCGCTGCTTTCTGCCTACCCCGCAAGGGACCTGGCGTGACGATATGTTGTTGTTGTTGTTGATATTATTAGTGAATGCCATTTATTAGTGGTAGTATTCACAATTATAGCTAGTGGTATCTACATTTTAAGGGACAAAATGCACCTAAAGTTGTAAAGTCGGAAGTGTCGAGAGTTGACGTCAGATCGACAGATTGGGGGACTGAAGATGAAACCCTTAGGCTATCACTGTTTTTGAATACGCATCTTAACATGAAACTCTGGGTAAACGGGATGAAAACCCGAAATCATTCGTCGAAAGTAGAATGTTATGAAATGAATGGAGGTACTACTAAAAATCATTGAGCATTCTAATTTCTATAACAACAAAGCATTTGTGACACTTAAGGGGAATTCCCGCCAGGAACGGTATCAGCTGTACTATGTAATGTTATATTGTAATACGCGAGAGCTCTTTTTGATGTAGTTACCGAAACAACACATTACACTACTTAATATAACATCAACGAAACACGAGATGCCATTAAACATGCAAAAGCTTTTAAGCTTGTATACAGAAGCTTTTGATGAGTCCATTGTATCCGTTTATAGCATAACACGGTGTACAAACGGGCGATAGCGCTAAAAATAATTTAGCGCAATTATTCGCTAATTATCTCCTTTTATTGCTTTGTTTGAAAGAGGTTATCTTGCACCAAATCAGGTCATACACAAATACACATCATAGGTACAACAATTAAAATGAGTCGAATAATCAAACCTATAAGTAAAACTTCTACTTTATCAAATTACATTTATTGCATTTTAGCAGTAAAAAAATTGAATTTTAAAATGTTAACATTTAAATAAAGTTGCATTATTTGTGTATTCACAATATATAATTTGAACATGAACGATACTGGAAATATTAATAATACATGTTTAGCTCCCTAGGATACACCACTACCGCATACCACATCTTTAACTCCCTAGAAACCATTAAGATAAGTAGATTCCATATCGATTCTTAGCCCATTATAGCAATTATGAAAAGCTAATGCATCAAGAAGTAACTAAAGATACTCGTAAATTTATTGTTTTATATCTTTGGAATATCAACAGGTTTTTATCTATTGGTAAAGAGATGTAAGCAATAGAACGAGTACCAGGAATGTGAAACGCAATACAACAGCAATAAAACCGCACGTTTGGCGCGCGGCCCGCAGTGCGTAGGCAGTCGCGTAGCTCCATTCAGATAAGGCACTTCCGCCGCTTATCGGATGCTCTGTAAACAATACTAGCGTCTTATTTTGTCAAAAAGCTCGTGGTACTGACGTAATATTACTACTTACTTCCGTATTAAAGCGAATTGAAGCTGCAAACGCGCGATAGTCTTTTGTTTCGTTCCCATTTCAAAAATTTCTCTTTGAAGTCACGTAAACAACCGATGCTTTTGATTTTGCTTTCCAAACCATACCAAACGCATACACTCTCTCCCTCTGTCTCTCGATTCTTCTCCGTTTCTTCAAAAGCCTTCTCGTCCTGTCCCCCTCTTCTGCTCTCCTCAATGTACCAATCTTGACTTTACTGACGTTTAAGCGTCTAAACGAATGTTTCTGACCGTATATTTTATGAATATTTGAAAATAAATGTTATTTAAAATATATCGCAGGTTACAAATAACCCCAGTGGATACAGTGTATTGGTATTTGTTTGTGAGAAAACCAAACAAGCGTTAAGAGAAGTCAGCAGAGCTCCCCATATCGAAACCTAATCCAGAATAGTTGAAATACATAGATCTATACAGGTATTCTAACAAAATTGTACCGACTGTATTCATAAAGCTGCAGCTGCATTTATACGCAGGACGCAAAAAATGTGCAAAAAAGAAATTCATACGAACTAGAAATAACAAAACGTGCGCCGAAACATTTGGACGATCAAATAATTCACTTATAGCGTCAATACTTTTACAAAAATATATTGGAAATGCTTCACCGGAAAAAATTTCGAAAAAGTCAAACCTTTTAAATTTTTCAAACGAATTAATAGATTTAAATACTATAACCTCACCTTTCGTTCCCCTCCCACTTCACCCTTTCTCGTGAATAGGACTCATATGTTTGAGCCGTATCACTACATTGTTCATTTGTTTTAGTGTAACGGCTTGGCAGGCACTCTGGCATGGCTCCAACTTAGTCCTCCGAGGTAAACGCATTTCCGTATGCGTCTTTAAGTGAAACTTATTTCTATTTGATATCGGATACCGATGTCTAGAGACCGCTGCGATCACTTATCATCGCTTGGTTTGATGCGAGTTCGTGGCTTTGACGTTAATGATACCGAAAATAAGATATGAATTATATAAGATGTTAGAAAATTTGGATAGAAGTAAAGAAATAGATAATTATAGCGGCCAACGTTTAATTAGATTAGTTCGTGAACAACTGTCATTAATCAAATTCTTCCATCTACACATTGTTCACCAAAATTCATTCAGCGCTTCAAAACTAATTTAAAATGCCCTTGTCCTCGTTTGAAATGATCGTTCAAATCACTGTCCGCTGCTCATTCGTTATCTAGCTCGAAATCTATTGTTACTACAGAATCCACAGCAATATGTACTCGTATGTAAATATACCCTATAGAATATATATGAGAGTGAATACCTTCACCACCTTACACGTCCCTCGTATTTAGCATGTTCCGATATTATGCAAAACACGCGCTGTCTAGAGATTTTCCTGCATGTTGAACCTGAGAATGAGTGATATGATGTAAATAAAAACGACAAAGTTAAAATTACATTCCGTATAGAATACGTTATGAAACACGCTGTTGAATGTCAATTAGAGACAGCACTGAAATTGATTATTAAATGTAAAGGCAAATAGAATATTTTAAATCCGTATATTTCGATTGACTTTATGAAAGTCCAAAATATGTATCTAGAACTATTAATTTTTGTGGCAAAGCTTTCGTAAAGAAGCGAGCAAATTAAATAGATACTGTACGAAATTGTGCAAGTATTCATTAAAGAAACCGTCATCAGTATTTCCACATTGAGGTTTAAAGTACTTGTATGATCATGTAAATTTATTGCTTACAAAATCTCCCATCTAAAGCACGTCCAACATAGCAACGTAGACTTACAAGGTATTGAGAAACACCGACTAATCTAAAGATTCACCGTAGCTTGCTCTCGCAACTTGTGTGCTAACTAACGATGAGAAAGTTCAACAAATTGTTGATTTTACGGTTAATTCGATTCGCTGCGACAATACATTTATTCGTTGATTTGCGGTTACCTCGGCTATTTGCTTTAACTCAATGGGGCTTACATTGTTGATTCTGTGGTTCGCAGTGTACATTTCTTTGTAAGAATTGGTTGATGAATGTATGTAGTTTTCTTTTGTTATATCAAGATTTTCCTTTTCAACTCTACGTTTATGGCGCTATCTTAGAAAAAGTCTTTTCAATTCTTCCAATAAATTAACGTAACGTTTTTTTCTAAAGTTCGCTAATGCGTTTGGCTTCTTGGCACCGGTATGGTCCATAAAATGTCTCAAGTTCAATATTTGGCCGGAAAGTTGTATAAATGAGACTTCGGTATTTTCTTCGCGTATTAGAGAATAATGTAATATCTGCATTAAACAAAATAAAGTCATGTGTGAGGCTTTAAGGACACATTGCAATTATTTTAAACTTAAAATCGTTGTCACTGCGACAATTTTTATTTCTCACTCAATTTCACGTTTTAGCAAACATTGGAGCATCTGCCAAATTTCAGCTCTATGTTTCTAAGCCAAGTCAGCCGGCTCCTGGAAATATTGTTTTAGATAACCCAACACCTAGGATTGGATAGCCTTTACCGGCACTTTGCCAGGACTTGCATTGCCCACAAGCCGAACGGTACTTGGATTTACGTAGAAAATTGATTGTTATGCGTTTGCTGTCATAGTCTAGCACTAACTTTCTTATGATTATTTGTAGCTTTTATTCTTACATTGTAATACTTCTTCTTAAAATTTATTCTTTTACTCACCTTTTACTCAATTGTTTTGAATCGCTATGGTTTTTTGTTAAATATTGGCTGTCTAATGTCTATGAGGTGATATTTGTTTTTTTATCTCTAGCTTTATTAATGGCGTGTATACGAACATTAATCTGCATAATCCTTCCAACAGACGTATCTCACTTGTTATCAGTACAAGATAAGGCAATTATGAAAGCTGTTGCTACTGTATTTTATCGTCAACTTTATCTAATGTTGGACCGCCCACGTGCTGTCTTGCGTAACGTAAATTCCTTAGCGTTTTTGGTATTAAGTTAGATTTGGTTTATATACATCATTGAATGCAAAAATTGGTTTATGTTTCGTTTCGAATAAATGGTTTGTGGATAAATTGAGATGATTATCAAATGTTACGACGATTCATAAAGTTTAATAAAGTTTAATAAAATCGCACGTATAGAAATATGAAACAAAATTCAAATATCTCAGTTCGTCCTCCTATTCTGAGAATCCATTAGTTCCATTCTCTATTATTTCACAATTCGGCCCATTTAGAAGCGGTTTTACCACATTTCTGGGCCTAGCGGCTTCGTCTTTTTTTCCTGAACCTCAAAAGGGATCAATTAGTCACGCCGTGATGCCATACAAAAATGTTCCGTTGTGGTTGACCGGCTACGATAGAACTACATACATACAAACCGCTGTTTTAGAACAGAAGTTATTTGAGTATTACCACTATTGTGGTAATTAGAATTTTTTTCATAAACCTTGTGGAGAGTTTCATTTACAAAACTTTTGTGAATGTACTTACTACATAAATTATTATTTAGTATTCAATCTTTTTTCGACTATTTATTGGTCCACGGCCGGACTCCTCTCATAGTAGGAGAATTCTAGGCCATAGTCTACCACGCTGGCCAAGTGCGATTTGGTAGACTTCATACATCTCTAAGTTATACAGGTCTCCTCACGATGTTTTCTTCACCATTATAGCAAGTGATATTCAAAATTTTAAGTTATTACTTCATTACTTATTAATTACTCCGTTACATGGTGACGGTACATAATACAATAATGTTTAATGTAAAGGGATTTCGGTTAAATCTGCTTCAGTTCGTGAGCATCAAACGTATTCATAATTTTATCTCTGATAAATGTAACAGTCAAATGTACTTCTACTTAACTTATATTTTCGTTGTCCCCATTGCTATAACTGCTCTTATAGCTCTTATAGCTCTGGTAGGGACATAGTGCCATTTAAGATCGACTATCGATGTCTATGGCTATTCATGAGGTCAGCGGTTAGTGACCAATTACCTCCAAGTGGCATGCATGCTGCTTGTATAAATTATTTATGCCTATGCTATTTACATGCACATTGTCACAGAATGTTCAAATTCGAAATCAATTCCGTTTCTTTATTTCGGACTGCACACATTTTTATTGCCCATTATCTACCCTACGGCACCTGCTGTCCAAACTTTGACCTCTTTACATAATTTGTTACAATGCAATCAGAAATCGTCCTTAGCGTCAACCGAACAAGATTTGAATTAAATTGTATTTGAATAAACAAATAAAAAGCGGTATTGTTCATTCTGGACCGTACACTGAATGTGACCATTCTTAAATAGACTCTAACGTTGAAGTAACAGAGTTCAGAGTGCAGAACGAATGCAAAGCTATACAAATACGATTTCGTGCTCACGATTCTCGTCTGTACTGTGAACATGTTAAGGTTTTAAAGATTGGTCAAGTACAAATAGCAGTGCGCTTTCCCATGCTCAAACAAGGGTTATTGTTTTAGGTGATGCGCGCGCGCATGTGAAGATGGCGCGGGGGGGTGCGCTCCTCTTGCTATGGGTGGTCGCGACGGTCGCCGACAGCAAACATGGTGAGTACTTTGTTGTTACCGATCTCATTGTAATATTATTTTCATTTCTCATTACTCATGGCGCCTTAGTCACTGTTTGTACTAGAGCTAAACTTTAAAAAAATATAAAACTACATAAAGCAAGGTTTATTAGTTATAATTCACTAAATTGTATTTACAGTCACATAGCATACTATTTAACAATTGCATGGTGGTATAAAACCCAAAGTAATCAGACAAAAGGAACCATTATTAGGAACATCGCACTTAAAAAGGCAAAAACTCCACTAGTTTTTTGCGCCGCGCCGAAAATGTTTAAGGGTCTGTGTAAAAAATTAACAGATAACGTGAAAATTTACTAAGGACGTTCTCACCTAATCTCAAATTAGATAAGTGAGGGTACGACAAAAGAGATAGCTGTCGCTAACTTTTGGAGGTACTTGAAATATTCCTAGTTTTTTAGTTGAAAAAGTCTCTCGAGAATGTTGGAATGAATAATATTTCAATGCAGCCTCGTGTCAGGGTTCTCTAGCAAAATCTGAATTACAAAGTAACAATATTTTTTAACTTTATTGTTGTACTAATGTTGTTGTAAAAATATTTTTTAAGAAATCAATAACGTATTAAAGTAGTAAAAGTGGTTGGTTTGTTGCCGTTCATAATGCGTTAGACAAAATATTCATAGGCCTAATATTGAAATCGCTTCAGACTTCTAAAGCTTAATAAAAGAAGAATTTCCTCGACGAGAAGTATCAAAACATACAAAAATACTTAAAACTGGAACAAAAAATCGGCCCAATGATCCCTAAGCCAAAAGAAACGTTCAAGATTAGAAAGGAAGGTATGAAGCGACGATCTCGCAAAAAACACTTAATCGTGACGATGTAAGTGCTACTTCCGAACACGACTATCCCATTAAAGCTATCTATAGAAATGCTATTATGTCTCTCATGTCTCAAGATTCAAACTCACTCAAAGATAAATACGTCGGAGATTAAGATGCAGAGACTAGGGGAGTTGTTTCAGTTACATCGAGTAACTAACAAACCAATGCTACATACAAACATGCTAGTTTCGAAAAACCGTCAATTAAATAAGAAACGGTTATAAGTTGTTACGAAAAGCAATATGTTTATAAGCATCTTTAACAATTATCCGTTTATAATAAAGACTAAATTTATTCTAATTCTTATACGGGTAGAAGTTTTGTAGCTTATCGTTAATCTGTTCGATGTGGTACTGGTTGAACTGCTACGGGTTATTGATGAAAGCTGAGCAGCAAATCAATTTTATTAAGATTACAGCTATTTATAAGCCAGAGGTGTGAGAATGATCAGATAACATTTTATGATTTTAGGAGAGTCTCTTGAACCGAACAATTGTTACATTGACAATATTTCATGAGAGTCAATTATTGTCTTATGCTAAGATCAAGTAGGGCCAAATTTAAAATTACATATCACTATAAAGTATGATAAATTTAATGTCAGAACAGAACATCATGACTATTACAAATCGTACAAAAATTGTTATTACTAACTATATAATTTAAATTGTAAATAAAATAATTATTAAACGTTTTGTGTATGCCTTCAGTACGGAATTTAATAATATTTTACTTGAAATTGCTACAAGTTAAGAATCGAAAATATATTGACTGCGAACAGTGCACGTATCAGAAATAGAAATTTAAAGTCCATTTACGTTGAAATACGAAACTCCACCACTCCCAGCTGGCGTGAATGAAACGGAAAATAATAGCCGGAGACTCCCAGGAGACGCCATTATAACTCGACTAACAAAGGGATTATCTTGTTTGGGAACCTCTTGACTGGCACTCGACGACTCTTTGTATGTATCGTGTTACATTTCCAATGCAAAGGTGGCTATTCAAGCAGTTTTTGTAGGTGTGGTAGCCCTTTGTATTTTTTCACCATCAGGGGTGAGAATTCGTCGGTCCCGTTTCTCAAAGGCTACCTTCGCTGGTAATTTTAGATCATGGTTTGCACCTTGTTACTTTGTTATAAAAAATGGCGGCTTTGTTAGTGAAGACGTTTTTGAAGACTTACATTCGTATAAGGGATATATTAAGGATAATTTCCGCTCTTTCCTAAAGTCGAACTGCTTGAAGTATTCCGCAATATAATCTTCAAATTTCTGTTTTAAATGCCCTTCGCATTCCATCAAATATTGTAATCTAGTATTATATGTAGTTTACGATTAATCAGACTTTCCACGAAGATCTTATTTTTAGTAAATGAGATAAGGTATTATATGAAGTTTACTAATTTAGTTAATCAGACTTTTCACGAAGATCTGATTTTTAGTAAATGAGATAATATGGAATGTAATACTAAAGAAAGTCTTAATCCATTTTAAGCGTGCAACAAAATTGCTGCTCATTTAAAAACAAAAGTCAGAGACAAATACCTTAACTAAATTGGATTTTTCTATATTAAAACTTAAATAATCCTATCAAGATAATGTTATAGTTATAAGCAAAGGAGTTTGTTTCGAGGTATATAAAGGCTTAAATGTACTATGCAATTTGCTTAAATATCTTGTTCTTGCTATTGGGGAGAGTAGTTGAATATGCTAAAGTTTTCGTTGATCAAATTGTCACACCAAAGAACAATATCGATTTTTTGATTATCGTAAAACTGTTGCATTTTTATTATGCTATCCTGCGCATTTCAAATACTTATTATTATAAGCTATAAGTATTATAAGCTTTAACAATTAGGTGAAAAGAATCGCCAACAGTAACATTAATTCTAAGAAAATTTTGTTATTTTTTTACACATACCAATAACTTAACGTTAACTATTTATATTTGTTTTTATTATAGACCTGTATTTACATTAAGTTGAAGTAATTACTAATGTATCATTTGCAATTTAGAAAATTTACGTTATAATGCAGATGTTTGAAATATCCCTATCACCCAGTGTTTGTATAGTCACAAAATTATTCATATCGTAACTTTACAATTACTAAAATGTAAATTTACATAATAAACAATGAAGCAGTTACGAGCGGTGCCCATTTAACCATGACTCATAACACACTAACAGTGGACCCTTACGAGCCCGAACGACCCCTAACACTTGATTTACTTACGGAAACGTAAAGCAAATCGCTCCGCCCACGCCTCCATTAACTAGTTCGAGTGCATCTTTTTATGTCTCTCTCGGCGCTAAGTGCATTTACGAGTAAACTGCATCAAGTTGAGTGAAGCGTCTTCGCCTCGACGGATGCGAAAGCACCACGCCTGAATGTTTTATTACGCCTTCCCTTGAACCCTTGAACCGACAGAACTCACGTACTCCTCGCTTGATTTATTCCTCTAGCTCATAATATCGTTCGGGTTTATCGGCACACTAAAAAAGCAGACAGCACACTGCTCACCAGAGGAGAGTAACGCCCGATAGCTACACCATTAGACTCACACTGTTTTATTCGTTCCATATTCGGATCGAGCACCACTTACTATGTGTTATTGCCTGTCTGTATAATGTTTAGTGATAAAAATGTGAGCGAGCAGTTAAATAAAATTTTAATAGCTCCTATTACTCAATAACTTATTTCAATACGCTCAGGTTTAGTGGTCAGATAGCGTTGAAGTGCTCCAGTCGCATTAAAAGATAAACATTCGTTATAATAAGTATTAAATGTCTGTTAGAGGATTTGTACTTAAATCTCGATGTTAATGATTTTATCTATAACACTAAAATAAGTCTTAATAATATACGATCGTAATAAACAAGATGCGAGTGTTAAAATAATGTACTAATTCATCTCGTCAACGTATAAAAGGTAGCGAGCATTCTAAACGTACTCGAGAGTAAAGAATACGTTCGAGATGTTGATTAAATGTTATCCATCAATAAAGTCCTCCGCTATCTAGAATACCATCCAATCCCAACGTAATTATCCAAATACCGAACCGAAGACGGTCTCTTTCAAACACACAGCGGTGGACAAAACGAATTTGATGGGTTTTAGTTTGTTTTTAAATCTCGTATATAAACACTTCAAGAATCCGAACATTCATCAGAGACCACATATTTCACTTCGTGTCGCGGCGATAAGACATCTTTCTATTTCCATTAATATTCTCAAGCGTTCCATTCGAATTTGTTTTGAAGACGAAGTATTTTAAAAGTAAGAAAACATTATCTATGTTAAGCTGACGCTATTCGAGCCCGATTGGGATCTCAACGCAAATAGACGTTAGGTCAACGATTGATCGGTTCTCGTTGCAATTGAAACGATCTGTTAACATTGAAAGTAAAGACATACCATTGATTGGTCTCATGAACTTTCTATACCCGTGCGTTCGCACAGCCGATGCGCAGACATTTATTTACAACTAGCTGTGCCAGCGGCTTCGCCCGCGTGGAAATCAATATGTCATAAAGTTTAAAAGTAGTTATTGTGGGTTAACCATAAGAGATAGATATATGCTATCGCGGACTTTTCTGTAGTATTTTTATAGAT
>DWGJ01005465.1:0-10375 GCA_018246895.1 Aspitha aspitha aspitha
ATCAAAGGCGTATACCAAATTTCAGATCAATCGGTTAACGGGAAGAGGGTTAAATTTCAATTACTAAATTTGACCCATAAAAAGGGGGTGAGCTAAATAAAACCGTTTAAAAATAGCGACCGAGCCCTACTTCGGGGTGATCGGAGTCCTTTGAACAATTATCGCTGCTTCGACAAACCTCGTTACAAAAAGTCTGTTTAGCTATCATTTAATTTCAAAAATATGTATATACAAAAGCTTCATGGTGACTCAAACTTAACTACCAGTAACTAAAAAATTTTTCTATTCGCTGTTTGTTTACCGCTTTGTCATATTTCACTTTTCATGTTTTTTTCAGTCCGGGGCCTTTTGTTTGAAATCGTTTCTGAAGTAGTAAACTCCGAAAATATATTGTAAAGTAGTAGTAGAAGTACTTCATAAAATATATTGTAAAGTTCCACGCCTTCGAACTTGAAATATTTTTTGCGATTTCTGTAAGGCTAGAAATGTATAAAGGGAAAAATTATTAGTAGGGCTACTGCCAAATCAATTGCGATAATAACCGAGAGGAAGAAGAAAACCCTGAGCATTTAAATGTCCATGTTATTTAGAGATGGCAGCATTGTAACTTGACAATATGCATCATCATCAATGTCAACATTGTTAGTTAACCATCGAACTATACAAATCGATATTTTGTTTCAAAAAACATATCTTTTAAAAGTATATAACCAATTAGTAATTCTTTTTAATGAGGTTCATTCACTGTTACCATATTTCAAATGTTTATACATAATTAAATTTGATAGTACAATCTAAGAAGGGGCGCTGCCAAGATTATATTCAAGAAGGAGCATTTACATCTATATATACTATTGACCAATATAAAATAGAGAATTTTACATGTATAGCATTTGGATAGTGGAGTTGCAACTATTAAGTACTTTTTGTAATGTTTCTATACGCTTGCATTAACAAATATTACTTGATTTTGTAATTGTATTAAGAAATAATATCGAGTACTTTATATTTTTATTTTGTATATTCATTAATTCTAAATATTACTTTATTTTTATAATAATAAGGAAAGATTTCAAGTACTTTTCATTTTTATTCACATAGTTGCTAATTTCAAATATTTTTTATTTCACATTTAGAAGAAATTAAAGTACAGAATTGGGTAAAAATTATGTAGGTTTTTCTATGTACTTTTTCCGGATAGGGGGTGCAATTGCACCCCCTTGCACCCCGCTGCCGGAGCCCATGAATCCTAATATATAAAGTACTCTGTGCATGAATCTAAGATGTCATCCATTGTTGTAGATAGCCTACTATTAAGATCGATATTTTGATAACATCGATGTATATCGATATCACTAGCTGTTGCCCATTGGTAAACTGCTACAATTCGATACTGAGTCATTATGAATTATGTTCTAGGTAACATTACCATAGATTAAAGTGTTAACAAAACTTGTGTGGTTTGTTTGCACGATTATGGTTCACTCGAAAAGTACGTACTCGTCTCTTATGTTTGTCAGGTCAATAAGTCAGTCAGTAGCGATCTGCAGGCAGAGTTGGCTAATACTCAGTATCGATTTGTGTGGGCATTAGTGTATTGTTCAGTGACAGCGGTGATGTTGTTGTTTCTGCGAAACCTGAAAGTGGGGTGATATAATAAGTTAACGTTAAATAAAATGTGTATAAATTTTATACATTACGAATGTGAAACTTACAAAACCAAATTTAATTTTTATTGACTGTCAGTAAAATGCGTAAGTTAGTGAACGCGACTGCCCAAAATCACTGTTTTGTGTAATATTTACGAACACGAAAACGTTCATTTATATTTCTCTTACTATCATGTGTATGAGTGGTTGAAATTATCTGTGATATTGGTGAACTATTTATTATATAAAAATGACTGTGACTTATACCGGAGAAGTTGCTACTTGTCGTGGTTTTGGAACTTTTTTGAAAGTTTTGAATAGGTAATATTCTTTTAAATGAAAACACTATAAATTACTCAAGTTGGTTGGTGCTCATTCAGTTGCAGAAAATAGAATTATTAATATAATATTAAATAATATTATTTGTTTGCTCTTAAATGAAAATGATTTAATAGTTTACTTAGGTACAAACATACCTATATGTAATCTTCCAATAGTAGCATTTCCAGATCCTTTTATATATCTTTAGACTATTTCGATTTTTTTAGGAAAAAATCATATATGTGTGTTTTACTCTTTGTGTGAGCGAGATGAAATTATAAAAAAAACACTGACCTTTTAACATTGCCGTCATTAGGAATGCAAACCAGAAATTGAAATATTTCAATTACGTAATTATAAATTATAATTAATAATTAATTTTATTTAACTTGAAGTGTCTGTCTCCAATTTTTTTTTAATTTCTACGTTAGACTTCATTGTCGTGTGTGGAATTTAGAAACTTATTGTTTCCGTTTATACGAATCAATTTATTATGTAGATGGCTATTATTTCTTGATTACTCGTAAGTAACATTACAATAGCAAAAGACATCATTTTAATAAATAACTTAAAATTACTTCATATACATAAAGACGTACCTGAGAAATGAAATGAGTTAAAAAACATTATTTAACTAATTTATTAACTAGGTACGTAATAACGAGAATGTTATTCAAGCTTCAAGTGTTTAAACTTTTACCTTAATTTTCTGATAATGTCATCAATTGCATCTACGAATATTGCTAAGAAATGACTCACCGATAATTTGGAGTGCCGTGGTTTTTCCGTTTTCAAAATCTACAATACTTTAGAAATTAACCTAAACGAGCTGTACTATGTAACTGTTAACTTTTTCTTTCGCGCCAACTGCTTACGATTACGATTACGAGGAGATGAGTAGATGGGCATAGATACTGTAGAGCGGACTTTAATTATATCGTGTATATTTTCTTTCGACATTGATAAAAAAAAATATCCGAGCGTTACAAATGCGGTTGCTTTTACAAATTATACTTATAAATACAATTTCTTGAAAGTTTCAAATTAGTACTTGTGTCTATTTTTAAACCTCGTGTATCCCCAAAATCAGTTTTCGTTTATGTCGACCCCTGAAAAACCACTGGGAATCCCTAGGCTAGGATTAACCCGATAGGTAAATTACCTAATACGTACCTACTAAGAATGGTCCGAGTACTTGGTTAAAATTCGGTACTCGGCATACTTGATAATTTTTTACTTATATGTACTTGGCCGAATAGCATGGCCCCAGCGCTAAATACCTACTGCCGAGTATGTGGCTAGAAATGTATTATTTTGTTAATTAAAGACTAATATATAGACTTTCTGTAATATTTATTCGAGTGCTTCGAGTAACATTGGAGCAGGTGTTCGTACCATTCTTCCTCCATCTCATCACTCGCCGATAATTGAATTTAAATCCACATCAACCGGACACGTGGCGGTACTCCACAGTTCGGTCTGCACGCTTGTTTTTCCCGCGTGAATTTGAAATGTGGAATGTATTTCTATCTGAGGTAGGTATTCTCGGAGCGTTATGACATGGAGCCCTTCAAAAAAGTCGTGAAAAGTATTCTTCTTCAAAATCGGTAACTAGTATGTACAACAAAACCTGTAAAATAGGAGGTATTGACATACTTATAAATTGCACATAATATAAATTAACAAATAAGATAAATTAAGTAATCGTTTTATTAGCGAATACCTAAATACAACTTTCTAGTTCTTCAAAATCAAGGTTCCTATTGTCGTATATTTTTGTGATTTTAAGTTATTAATAATAATAGTAACAGAACGATAAATGCAAATGTAAAATTCAGACACACCCGGATATTGCGGCTACCTGACTGTTTTGTAATTTGCATCAATCGATATTGTGGAAGCAACGAAATAATCATGTTTGATATGGAATTACAAATTTTTCATGTTACGAAATTAGTTATTTAAACATTTTTTTCTTATAAGGTTTTTCATACAAACGGTACAGCTAAAGCAGAAGGCATATAAATCATAGGTTTGTTATTTGCCTATTACAATGCAGTTACAAGTGTTCATAGATTAGCAAAATATGAAAATCACTGAAGTGCGGTTAATTATTATTGAGATCCGTGTTTATGACTTAGATACGTTTTACTGTTATTGACTGTACTTAATGAAAAGATATTATTACTATTACCGGCCGTGACTCAGCCGACGTCGAGAGCTGTCCGCGATCTTATTGATGAGGATTGAGCACGGTAAGATCTGACCGTGTGTAACGAGATAGGAGAAATTAAAGTGCTTAACGTGACTAAAACATTATATGTTTGGTATTTTTGTTTATTCGTTAGGCCGGTGCCGTGTAGTATCCAATATTGTATAATGTGCAATTAGGATTTAGGAAATTACCTTCGTTTTCAAACTAAAATATCACTGGTAGTAATGGTAAATGAAAGTATCGTAAGAATATGTACTTACACCTACACACCCGAGTCTTCCATAACGTTCCTCAAGGCGTCTGAAGTCTGCTAACTCCTCCTTGTATGTATATAACGGTGGATCCGGTAATGACTTTTCTTGTTAAACCATAAGAAACATTTGTGTGTACTAACAGAAATATTATGCCTGATACTCTCTAAAATAGTAGGTACTTGGTACTTCTAAAAGTTACTCCCTACCTAGTGAAGGTCAGTAGTCTGTTTTACATTATGTACGTAACTCTACATTTAATATAAGTTTGTCTGTATTTGATTCTAGGATACTGTAATAATAAATTGAGTTTATATAAATACTAGCTGTGCCCGCAGCTTCGCTCGCGTGTAAATCAATATTTTCCCATTTTTGCAACATTTGTCATTGCTTCTCCACTCCTATTAGTAAAAGCGTGATATTATATAGCCTTAGCCTTGCTCAATAAATTGACTATTTAACACAAAAATAATTTTTCAATTGGAACCAGTAGTTCTTGAGATTAGCGCTTTGAACCAAACAAACTCTTCAGCTTTATAATATTAGTATAGATATAGATTCTTGCCTTACTATTCGATATGATGATGTTAATGCACGTGTTAAAGTTGTTTCTGGTGTAAAATGCATTCAATTTCAATGGTATGTATATAACACGTCGTTTACTATCTAATTCTTCCTTATTACTGTATGTAAGCAGCAATGTAAGTAGGTGCTACTTTGCGTTACAAATATATTATTACTGCAATCGAACCTTGGACAGAAGGTTCTGCCACATCAACATGTGACTTGTTTTTAAGTGTTTCTCCTTAATGTATCTAAAGCGGGATGATTTCCAAAAGTACCAATATTTTTAGTTCTGCTCCAAGGTCGTAACGTAAGTGTCCCTTTATCTCAGGACGCAATAGTGGAAATTACAAATGTCCGTTGTCATGTCATCTATTATTCAGTTCATTTATTGCACTTTCCGTATATAGTCGTACTTATAGTTAAAGTTCATTGCACTTTGAATATTGATTACAATGAACTCTTATGTCTTAAATAACGACACGTACATTGTTTCCATATTTTGCTTTTTATAGTGCCGCGAAGTAGCAGTTAAGAGGACATTGTGCTATATTTGAATTACATGCGCTCAGCCTTAGCATTTAGTAGTGCTGTTGTAGTAGCCGGTAGGTTTAAGTTTAATATTCTACTTTTGCATATTGATGTGAAGCACGCAACCTCCGTAACTTATAGTACGATTCACGACACCTTGTTTACACTGTTGGAATATTATGTTTATTATACATTCGAGTAACGTATTTTTTGACGAATCAAAAAGTTATTTTTATGGGTTCTACTTCTATTTTTATACCAACTTATGACAGTCAATGTTATTGTAGTCTTTAAATTGAATCGCTGACTGTTTGCTAAGCAATGATGTACAAGTAGATTCTAAATAATGGTTTATCGCCTTTTAAATATATTCTATTCACGTGCCCGTTAATTTTCTTAATTCACCTATCTGAACCTATCCACCATACAATACAATTCTGGGTGAAGTCATGAACATATTTGATAAAAACAGTTAAGATCTAAAAGAATGTAAACTAAGCCATTTAGGCGATGGCATAATAAGCGATAAAAGAAAAAAAAATGTGTAAAAAATAGTTTGGCTTATTAATTAATGGAAATGCTAACGTTGACAATGTATATAATTTAAAACAAATATAATACTTAACACACTTTAGTTCCAGAGCAACCTTATCATTATTTAGGATGTGCCAATTCTTTGTTTAAGCAATACCCGTGAAGTTGACGTCACGCCATTCAGGTTAGCGCAGCGCGAGCTAATCGAATTGTCATCAATACAGTACTACATATATACTACGAGTATATACAGCAGATACGAGCTAGAAATTCTAATGACAGTTCAATTTGTATTCCTCTACATACTATGAAGGTATTTGCTATTTCATGTACGAAGTCACAGTAGCCTCAATAAAACTACAATTAATGAGAAAAGTTTCGAATCCTTCGCAGTACGGTCGGAAAATCCTTCGAAATTACTGACATTAATGGCACAAAGTGTTTTTACCTCGAACGACACGTAAACATTAGCAGCTCAGAGTATATTGTATTTACATATTTCCTATATTATATCCTACACGAACCGCTGGCAAACTCTGATGCGATTACACATATCGGTCCCGATTGTTATTGTTGAACAATAATTGATAAACTTCGTCGTAATTTTAATATCTGAGAAACAGAGTGGTTGATCACTAATCCGTTTCTCCATTAATCCGCACTGGAGCGTGCAGTATGCAGTGTAGTGGACGTCTTGAATTTTCTTTTAAAATCTGTATCTAGCAGTAATATAAAAAAGATTGTAATATAAGCCCCCAAATTGCTTAAAAGCACCCACTTGGTTTACTATAAATAAAACGAAATGATGAAATAAAGATGTTTCTCACTTTTATGTTGAATTAAAACGACCGTGACTTCGTACAGAATACTCGTCAGTTTGATACAGAATGATACTCTTGTATAGGACAGTTCGATACAGTTACTGGCCTCGCGATTTTCCTCCTTTAATCCTATAGATGAGGAATTCACAGGGCCACATTAAACAATTACAGGGATTTTTGTTAATTTTTATAGTTCTTTTCATTGAGTGACTCGTTCCGCCATTAACATCACAACTCTACATATCATATAGTTATATGTAGAGTTACACCGCTACTAAGTCCATGAGCAGTTTTTGTGGAATTCAATTTACAAATTCATTTCGTCTGGGAACGTGAATCATGGCTGTTTTCGAGAATCAGTTGTAAATTTGAGTAGTTATTATCTCATCAGAATTATCATTATTTATCATAATCTCAACTCGTGATATGAATGCGTGCAATTGTACAACATTTTTTTTAGTTTGTAAATATGCTTGCGTTTCACTATGAGTTTACCTGATTGTAAGTGAGGTCCAATCTAGTATATAGCAAGTTTGTCTAGAAAGTGTATATTCTGTCTTGTTTTGCTAAGCCCAAGCATATGTATGAGGAAAAGGAACATCGGTAAATAGATTCGTAACTAACCGTATTCTTGATGGTAATGATCGGGTTTGTGTCTGCGTTTACTTATAAAATTTACGCCATTATGCTCAATCCTGTTCAATTTGGTCGTTTCAGTGACGAGGAGCGACAGCACGTCGCCGTCGAGACGTTCTCTTTTGTCCAAACGAATGTACGCAGGAAACGAATACAAATTCGTACTTCCATACACGAGCCACATCACAACGAGCCCCATAATGTAGTCAACGCCGTTACGATTCTAAAAATATTTGATTTTTGTCTCTTAATTATTTTTGTACGACAGTTTCCAGTTGAACATAAAATATGAACAATTGGTATGAAATATTTAATTTGACAAAATAAAGTTTTGGCCTCGCCTGCTGTTAGTTTTGCAATAAAAAATAATAAATCATCAGTTTAAACGTTTTTACTGAAACGTACGTTATATCATGCAAGTTGGGTGGCATAATGTCATAATGTTATCTTCGGTTATTTGTTTGACGAGGCGCCATTGTGAAAGTTTAAACCAGGTGTTTACATAAGTTATGCCTCTTCCGTTATTAGTCGTAGATAATGTTAGGCGTCTCTTAAAGAAAAAATATATTTTACTTATATAGTACGTAATTTCAATTTGATTCTACGCTGATTATCTCTAGTTTTTGTTCACATTTTATACGTGAGGCATGACGTAATATCCGTGATATACATATTCACGCCTTCCGGTTAGTTTGTTCCTTCTGACTCACTAGTGGTATACTGGTATATACATTACGTTAATAAGTCTTATAATCTATTAAATTCAAAGAATCTGTTTATTATCATTACGTTACAAAACATGGAGCACCTTATGAATGCTGTCAAAAGAGTTCTTTTCCAAAATCGGCAACGCATTGACAATTCCTCTGTTGCTGCACATATCCGTTGGCGACTTACCATTGGGTTGGTCGTCTTTCTGCCTGTTTGCTTGCTTAAAGGTCGATCAAACGTGCAGTAAGTCAATTAGTCGGACTTAAAATGTGCTATGACGATAATCTTCCTAGTGCCGACGGAAGCGGTCATAGCTCCAATGCGGTTGTAAATTTCAAACACTCTGTAAAATCAAACCACCTTGTTGCGATAGACCCTTGGATGGATCACCGCTAGTAACAAATTTTTAAGAGCTTTCTGTGTTTCGAAAGATACGTTAAGTAATCGGTTTCGGTTGCTATGGTTTGCCAATAATCGTTAAACCCCGTCGAAGACCGTAAGACGGTTTAAAACGAAAGACGTGCTTGCCAGTAACTCGTGTCTACCGAACCAACACGACAGCAGCGTGTTGGAGTATGATCCAGGCTACACAGCTGCTAAAATTACTCGCACCCAACCGAGCGGAACGCAAAAAGAGTTGCAAAAAGCCATACTATAGAAATATCCGATCATAGAAGTCCATTTCATTATGATGCAATGGTAAAATACTAATCGGCGCTATCGGAAGATAGTCGCACTCTTATACCAGTATCAATATAGATGTGCTCTGGCTCGCATCACTCTTTGCACACAAATATTTTTTATCGGCCTCAAGCAAATATCAATACAAAATGCCAAGTACATAACAGTATGTATAGTAGGCAGCTACTTCAATTACATTCTTATATTACAAAAAAAATATTGTTTTATACCCGTGCGAAGCCGGGGCGGGCCGCTAGTTTAATTTATAAATGAAACATAAATAACAAAGAATGCTTGAACATACCACACACAAAGTTTGCGTGCTCGCGTTGCAGGCGTGGCTGCCGGCGAATAATTATCTTCCAACTAGTTACAGAAACACAAGGTCGTGTTCTACCTACTAGAATCTACTTCTATAGAATTATTGTAAATGTTTTAATTTATTTAATAAAAAAAATTGTATACGTCATTGAGTTTAAAATGTAAGGAACCACTTTAAAATGATACCTATAACATACAAAAATATTTAAGAACCTTCAACCGTATCAATGATTGAATCATATTATAACGATTATAAATTCAAATAAATTATATTTATCTATAATCCATAGATATCAGCAGTGCTAGAATTGTATAAAATTCGTAATAAAGTTGTTCTCTATCATATCTGCAGATAAAGAAGCAAGACTGTTCTAATGATCGTTAGATTGATTTATGACGTATGCGAAGAATCAAGCAACTTTATTAGTGTGTCGGCCACGTACCACGGATGGCTAATTATTCCGGGTTTCAGTGTACATAACAGTACTAAGATGCGCACTCATACGGTATTTAATTTATATTTAGGCATGTGCTTAGATACTGTTGATGGTCCGTACGATATATTGTTTACTGGATCACTAAGTTCTGGCTTAGATCGTATCATAATATTTTCGATCTGGAATAAATGAAATCAATGTCTGTTCCCGTTGTCGGTGTTTCTGGGATTCTCCCAGATACCATACCTATAAGTACGTTAAGATGAAAACTTACCGTTAACCTTATTTAACTTATATGGTTTAACTTATATGGTTTTGATAACATTGACTGGCCCGTTGATCCAGTCCTCATTCTCCTGAAACGAAGGGTGGTGGGTTCGATTCCCACCACCCACCAGTAAAAATATTTGTTGATAAGCGAAAATATTTTCTATGTTTGGGTATATTATATGTATATTAAAAAACGTAATACATAATATATGTAGTTTATCATTTCTTTGTCCACTATGCGACCAGGTTGTACCCAATTCGGGATTAGATGGCGATCTGTGAAGTTGCCTAATATTATAATAGTGAATGTAAGTTTGTTGGAACGAAGTTCCTTACGGCAGGCTTGGCGGAGATCAGAATTTTGTAGGGGACCGAACCGAGAAAAATATGAGACTAAAATATAACGGAAGTGGGTAACGGAATTCGTATTCAC
>DWGJ01005466.1:0-10373 GCA_018246895.1 Aspitha aspitha aspitha
AGGAGAAGGTGGTTTCGGAATTGGAGGGAACTTTGGCGCTGGTCATGGCCTCGGAACTGGACATGGTTTAGGCGACCATGCGGGTCACGGTGTGGGTCATCATATTTTAAGGCGCTCACCACACCTTGTTCATGCCGCCCCGGTTGTCGTGGCCCCGGTCCACATCGATCCCGTGGCCGTGTCGCATCAGCACCGCGTGGACCATCATGCGTCTCACGCCATCCTCCCCATTGTGCCCGTGAAGCCTATTGTCGCTCCCTATGTCTATGGCGCTCCTCTTCTCCACAAACCAATCGGCGCTCACTACGGAGCTGGAGCGTACGGTCATTTCTAATGATAATATTATAACATATTAGAGTGTCATAGCGAACCTGGTTGTCTGATGATTAGACTTAAGTAATGTTGAACTTTTTATTATTTTTATTATTTTGAAAATAAATAAATTGAGCGAATACGATGTCGTTTTACGTCCGTAACCTTAGGTATCTATCTATTTGTTTTTATTAATTATCCCAAAAGAAAGACCAATAGAGATTCTATCTTACAAGGTGTACCTATTGTTTCAAGAGGAAGTAAAAATATTAAGTTTTAGGAAACGAGCTGTATAAGATTTAAGCTATTGTGGGTTTTACTGCAAAACTATTATCATCATCTATGTTTCTAGAATGGTGAAAAAATATTTCATGATCATCGGACATTATACATACAAAAAGATGATTATCAATTTATTACTATACAGTATATTTTTTTATATGAAGTAATCTTGCAATATTGAACGTTAAGAAGTTGAAAAACACTTTTTGAAATCAACAGAATCAATACAGTGGTGGTCTATAAATGAAACATATACATATGTACATACATATATACCTAATATGATCACAATGTCCTTTACTTTTTATTTACAATTGCAATCTGCTGAAAGCAGTGAGTAATCAGTGCTGTTTCACATATATGTTATAAATTAAATATATATGCTTAGGTAGGTACTTATTATTATAATTGTTTTATTATTTATCTATAACTTGGATTTGCAAAATGTGTTGTATGGCCAGTAGGATAGGTGTCAAAAATGGTTGAACATTGTTACCCGTATATTACACGTATCGATATTTAATATGTGTATGCTATAGTTTGTAGGCTACTACGTTATACGGGCCGCTAAGAAATTAAGTAAAAACAAATTATTCTTAGTTGGCCATGTAAAAATACGATGATTTTATGTAAATGGGTAGGTACCTAATACATTTGTCATGAAAACAACATATTGTAATAGTCAAGTTTTATATTTTGGCAGTGGGAAAATTTTTCGATTGATATTTACTAAAAAGTGTTTGTTGTGTAACAGTGCGATTTTTTTATAATTTACCAAGGATGGACAGAAAGAGTCCTGGGGTATACAGAGGAATAACCGACAGATGGAACTACTTGAACACCATAGGTCGAGACGTAGGGAGCGGAGTAAGTGACGGGAGACACGAGGCTGCGGGCGGCGAACGGAGAGACCACGGCTCCGGTGACGACGGGAGCCACCGCGCTGTAGGTGACGGGTGCGAGAGACCGTTTGGCGAGGTGATGGACGCCGGACAGAACCTTCGCTTGATAGTGGGCAGCACGAGCGGCGACCACCTCGGGCGTGTCCAGAGGAACGCCGCGCACCGCGTCCAGGACCACGGCGGGCGAGTGCGGCGCTTGAGAGAGCACGGCGGGGGCGACGGACGCGACGTAGGGAGCGCCGTATGCACCGTACACGGCAGGCACGACAGCCGATCCGTGAACGACGTCGGCGCTGTACTGCGACACTGAGCTGTAAGCCGGCACCGCGCTCACCGCAGGTACGGCACTGTAGGCTAAGTACCCGGGCTTGGCCGCCGCCAAAGCCAACACGGAGAACGATACCAGCAGCTTCAACATTGTGGTCTGGCTTGTAATGTCTAATCGGTAAAACGATATCGACTGATGCCTAACGCGTCAGAGCTGATGTTTTTATAGTATGCTCCTCGCATACTGATTAACAAAAAAATGTATTGCGGGTAACCTTCATACGATAGCCAGTCTTATAGTCAGCTGCTCGTGTCCCCTAATATAAATGGCTCTAGTTGTTAAATTATGTGATCAGATTGTTACACGGAAGCTCCTACCGGTCCACATTTCAAGGCATGCTTATAATTAGATGTTTGTACATTACAAAAGAACATTTTCGTTATTTTGTTGTATGTGGCAAAATGTTGAATTATGGTAAATTATTTGAAATATAATTAAGATGCAAGGTACAGTTGTAATATGTGTGTGTATGTGTGGAGATATAACAAATATATTTCCTGTAATAATTATCTCTGCAAGTCTCAACAATGGTTGTCTGGAAGTGATTGCTGTTTAGTGATAAGACAGCCATTTGCACTAAAATGTATTTGTTTGTTTTTTTCTATATTGTTTACTGCTGGTGTGCAATAAAGACGATTTGTATTGTATTGTATTGTATGTCTCAGAAAAGTTGTAAAAGTTAAATAGACAACAAACATGCTATCGGTTGTAAAAAAAATGAAAAATAATTAACTTTTTTACAAGCTTTTTTGCCAATTATTTAATGGTAAATGCGCATGGATTTGTATGTACTCGTATGTATACATATATGTATGTAAGTTCGTCAAAGTTCTAAGAGGTTTTCGACCTTTTCGTGCTTTTTACAATTTTATCGTTGTTTTCATGATCTCAGTTTAAAGGAAATAAGACTTCAAAGAATTTATTAGTCTAAAGAGTTCTGTACATAAAATAACTACACATAACATTGTTAACTATATTGAACTTTCAGATTCAGCGGAGGATCGAATCCGAAATACCTATGCTCGAAAAATCGGTATGTGACCTTTACATGTTGGGAACAAACTCAATCTCGAAACTAATTCAGTATTAAGGACTGTTTTTTGTAAGATACTATACCTATATTTTGGGCGTGGTTCGATTTTTAGCCATTAAGTATAAAATTGTCTATAATCTTAGTGGTGCTTATCGTCATTAAATCAAATAGTTTAATTTATGTGTGCCGTGCATACTTCTTTACCTAATAAAAACAGTAGGTATTAAAAATGACTTAATCGCAGCAAGACCCGTGTAAGTTTAAGCCGCAGTATGTTTAAGTGTAAGCCGCTTTTTATTACAAAAAGGATTTGTTATGTCTACGAGCTCATCCGCTTATAAGACATATTTATGTAGCTTTATAACTTCACTGGACTGGAATTCAATTAAATTCGTTATAAAATTGTTGTCATCAAATGTCATTGTGTTATAATATGTAACAGCAAGGATTTCACCCTTATGAGTCAGATATGGCGTAATAATAGTAAAATGAAACATTGTAATTAATTACTACATATTATTATTATTGACGTTGTTGCATCTGAACCGAAGTATTACTTCTCCACTCTAGTGATGTGTTCACCAGGGGTGCACACCGTAGGCGCCGGTTAGGACAGGAGTAGCGACACGGGCGATAGGTGCCGTGTATGCGATCGGGGATGCCGCGTATGTAGAGATAATAGGAGAGGCAGCGGCGTAGGTGGAGACTAGTGGGGCAGCGGCGGCGTACGTGGACACTAAGGGAGCGGTGGCGATCAAGGGTGCGGAGCGCTTGTGGATCAGGTGAGCCTCGGTGAGGGCCTTCGTTTCTAAATGAGCAGCACGAGCGGCAATGACCTCGGGGGTGTCGAGGGGCACGGAGGGAGCGGCCCAAGCGCCGGTGGCGGCAATCGCGGCGGGAGCGATGATGGGAGAGGCGACAGCAGCTGTTCTGAGCAGCGCGGGTGCGGCGATAGCTGGCGCGTACGCTCCAGCGACGACAGGTGCACTGTAGGCGACGGGGGCGCTGTACGCGATGGGGGCGCTGTAGGCGACGGAGCTCACGACGGCAGGAGTCGACTTGATGTCAATCCGCGACTGAGAGGATACTGCGGCGGGTGCGACGGCCACGGGGGCAGCGATAGCCGCGGGGGCGGCGTACACAGCCGGCTGCGCGATCACGGTGCGGGCGACGGGCGCGATGGCGGCGGTGGCCACCACTGCGGGTGACGATTGGATGTCGATGCGGGACTGGTGAGATACGGCAGCGGGAGCCAGTACGGCGGCTGGTGCCGAGTACGCGAGCAACCCGGTCTGGAGTCCCGAGGGCTTGCCGGCGGCCAACGCCATCACAGAGAGGAACACCACCAGCGAGTTCATCGTGGTCTGTGTTAGTTCAGATGCAAACAACGAAAGGAGAGTAACTGATGCTTTCTTTGGCGCGACGCACGTATTTATATCATGCGTTATGACCCTTCAAGCTGCCATAATATTCGCAAATACATGTTTAAAGTCAAGTTCACGTGTCCACTTCATGCACTGAAAGTAAATTTATGCATTCATAATTCACTAAACTCGTTTGGCATTTTGTTCTATAGAGCATACTGATGAACAGGTTTATATCCAGATCAATCATTATTTAGTGAGGTTTAATGTTATACATATATGTATTTTATTTACACTTACTTTCGAATTGTGATACCGGTAGAACTAATATTTCAGTAGTTAATAACAATTTTAGGTGTGTATTAAGGCGAGGTCGCTCACGTTAGCCTATCACATAATAAAAAGTTTTTTTTTAAATTTTTGTAACTGTATTTATTTATAATTGTATTCTAAAACTGGTCTAAAAATGAAATCACATATCAACCATCTAAATTCATTTACTGTAATTGTAATCCGCAGTCCTAAACCCAGGCGCTCAATTATTATTAATGGAGAGTTTATTTAAGGCAAATCTATCAAGAAACATATTTTACAGTTTCACTATGAGCGCTATCATTATTTGATCTTACGATACACAGATCCAAAACAGTCGCTCGATGGAAAAAGTTAGTACGCAGCGAGTTACCTATTTAATATTTTTCTAACTGGTATGTTCGTATGTGAGTCTGAGGTAGATATACATAATATGTTAAAAACGGTCGTTAAAAATTTTTCATTTATTGAAAGGCGGGCAATTTTGTGCACTTTTTGTTTCCTCTTCAAAACTAAGAATCAAGATCTGTAAGTATTCATCATCAGGTAATAAAATTGACCACTAAAACGAAACGTTTAAATCGTGTTGAGCTTTTCTGATGCTGTCATAATTCGATGATTCCAAATAAAATAAATAGCTACGATTCATCCGCGGAAAACTTCAGTTGACCAGGTACGTAATTCACTTTTTTATTTGTTGTTAACATAAACGAAGAAAAGTAATGAACGTAGCATTTGGTTTTTACGGTGCTCCAAAATTTGTAACGGTTTATTGATAACAGTTTACTGTTAGCATTTTTTTCATAATATGGCATCTGTTTGTTAGGAAAAATCGAAAAATCTTAAATACAGAGTCACGAAGTTTACATTTCAGTTCATAATATACATATAGACTACATTGGGAAAAGACTAAAGAATATTTTACCGTCATAATATGTAGTAAGATGGTAGTAATAAGGTTGTGATAGCCTATTATTACACCTATTATTATTGTAAGGAATATTTATTTATTTATTATGCACATATACGAACGTATTCTCCGTGATAAAGCAATAGACTAGCCTCGCGGTGTAGAGCTTAGACACCTTGACTGCTAAACCGGATGTCTTGAGTTAGTTTCCCAGCCAGTCTATACATATGTGCGATGAACATGAATGTTCGAACTATTTCTGGTTGTACAATTATCTATTAAGAAATATGTCCATGTTGTGTATCAGATATCCTCTTATCATTGCATAGGGTCTGCCCACATGCTCACATTTGGAATCAGATAACCGCCACACGAATAGGGCACCATTATTCACATTTTAATTTTCTCCAATATATTCAAGACTTCGACACAACCAATGATGTGGTGATTCAACCAGAAGGGTAATTACCTACCATTTTCCATGTTTTCATTGTCAAAGTAATGATTAACATGTTGAATGATAACTTCTGTAAACCGTTTTTTGGCGGGTGCTTATTCGTAAAAGGAACTCACTGTTGAAACATGTGTTTTGTTTCTGCAGTTTACAATAGGTTCTGTGTAGTACAGTAGAGTTAATGTACAGTATTTATTTGTAATTGCGATCCAACTTGTGTAATTGAATTGGTTGGAGAGCGAGCATATTCGTACTGAACAAAATATGAATAATTAGAAATTGTGGGTCTTTTATCTGATGTCTATTTCGTATTCGTTAGCCGTGTGTTTGTTCTGCTACCATATTCGCAAATGTCTTCCGTTTTTATAACTCATTTTTATGGTGTAATTTACATGAAACAGCATCATCAAAATACGTCGATACATACTTACATATCGTCACTCAAGGTCGCTAACGCGGGACGCAGAAAGCAGCGAGTGCCAAATATCTCTGTCCTTACAAACCTGCCGAGCTTCATCTACGTTGACAATAGTGCTTAAACATTTTTGAATGTCGTCGATATAGTTGTAAAAATGAAGCAGTTCATCGATTTCATTAAATATACATATATATGTATGTCTATATATTAGGTTGAGGCCAAAGTTATTCATTATTTGTACATCAACTTCAAAATTTCTTTTACCAAGTTTCTTATAACCGGTTTTGATCAAACATATAGGATTTTATTCGAAATTTTGTTGCCATTTTAAAGGTATTTTCATAATGACTCTTTCCTTGAACCCCTAGATCTTATTGGCCAAAAACTCCCGTAATCGATTCTCCTAGCCTTGATTTTCCGCCAATTTCTTACCACTTAAGAAGTTTTGCAATACGAGAAAAACAGGACCAACACTTAATTTTAGGTCCGGACTATATGGTGGATCCAAAACAAAACTCCCCAACCAAACTCCTGGAATTTCTAGCAAGTCACTATAAATGTATGTGGTCTGGCGTTGTTCTGATGGAATATAGCGTTTGTCCTATTGGCTAATTCTGGCCGTTTTTGGTCAATTGCTACATTCAAGGTTGTGGAATATAACCCCTTTCCCATCCCCAATCCCCGTCTGTTTAAGAAATGGGTCGATTTCATTAAGTTTGGTTAAGGATCTGTAGAAGGAAATTTGATCATCATGTTTTTGTGTGTTAGTTGGCCTGGCACCCATTCATCAATCTTCTTTCGAAGTCAGCTTTGTGCAAATGGTTTTTAACCATTTATGGTCGATATTTTTGTCGGCGGGCTTACCAGGCCGAAGTTTGACAGCAAAAATATCTAAACAGAATCGACCAAATGAAAATTGCATGTTATGGCCATATGTTGTAATCCATAGATAAATAATCATTATCATCGTTTACATATTTCAAACTGACATGTGATATAACGTCTAACAGCATATACATAAAAATGACTACTCGTATTATGCATGTTTGGCGGTAGCGTTAACACATAGTCGTCGTATCACGTACGTAATAAATGTCAAATGAAACAGAATTTGTTACAAAAATTTTATTATTACTAACATTGTTGTATCTGAACCGAAGTATTACTTCTCCACTCTAGTAATGTGTTCACCAGGGGTGCACACCGTAGGCGCCGGTTAGGACAGGAGTAGCGACACGGGCGATAGGTGCCGTGTATGCGATCGGGGATGCCGCGTATGTAGAGATAATAGGAGAGGCAGCGGCGTAGGTGGAGACTAGTGGGGCAGCGGCGGCGTACGTGGACACTAAGGGAGCGGTGGCGATCAAGGGTGCGGAGCGCTTGTGGATCAGGTGAGCCTCGGTGAGGGCCTTCGTTTCTAAATGAGCAGCACGAGCGGCAATGACCTCGGGGGTGTCGAGGGGCACGGAGGGAGCGGCCCAAGCGCCGGTGGCGGCAATCGCGGCGGGAGCGATGATGGGAGAGGCGACAGCAGCTGTTCTGAGCAGCGCGGGTGCGGCGATAGCTGGCGCGTACGCTCCAGCGACGACAGGTGCACTGTAGGCGACGGGGGCGCTGTACGCGATGGGGGCGCTGTAGGCGACGGAGCTCACGACGGCAGGAGTCGACTTGATGTCAATCCGCGACTGAGAGGATACTGCGGCGGGTGCGACGGCCACGGGGGCAGCGATAGCCGCGGGGGCGGCGTACACAGCCGGCTGCGCGATCACGGTGCGGGCGACGGGCGCGATGGCGGCGGTGGCCACCACTGCGGGTGACGATTGGATGTCGATGCGGGACTGGTGAGATACGGCAGCGGGAGCCAGTACGGCGGCTGGTGCCGAGTACGCGAGCAACCCGGTCTGGAGTCCCGAGGGCTTGCCGGCGGCCAACGCCATCACAGAGAGGAACACCACCAGCGAGTTCATCGTGGTCTGTGTTAGTTCAGATGCAAACAACGAAAGGAGAGTAACTGATGCTTTCTTTGGCACGACGCGCGTATTTATATCGTTATGTTTTAACATAATCAAAAGTCAAGATCAACATGTTTGCATCGTACTACGAAATTAAATCGGTACCTACATGACATACGTATGGAGGAGTATTATTATTAATATTTAAATTAGTTAGCATGAAACATTTAGCATTGGCAAATTGTAGAGCTGTTGCTGATGTAATATTTAAGTTTTGTTACGCTCGGAAAATGTGTTAGAAAAAAAATATTTGGTCCTTTAAATATAAACCTTTCACCATCTTTAAACATGTATGTTGTCTCTATTGTGTAGAATAGTGTACCTTATAACTAAAGTGAAGTTATCAAGCACGCACATAGTCACGTAAATAAGTATTTATTTATTTGTACATTATATAAACGAAAAGACACAAGACAACCGTCCTTAAATTATCCCTAATAAAAAGTATTATTATAATAATTTATCTGTACACATAGTAAGCAATAACACTTCCGAGGCGCGTGGCGGCCGGCCACTCACGGTTTAATATTATTCCAAAAGGAAATAGCTTAAAATAATTGAGATTAACTTGTATGAAGGACGATTAAATGAAATTTATTGTCTCGCTATAGATTAATTTATCTATTGAAAGGCGTACCACCGTAAAAATTACATGTTTACATTTGGAGTCAGTTGGATATCGGCAAAATCCAAACAGAATATAAGATTAGCATTTTTAGATTACACTTTAATTTATAATGTTTTTTAATGTAGTTTTGGCAGGTACTAAACAATTATCTTATGACGAGGAAATCCAGTTATTGTATCCGTGACAGATGTCGTTAAAACAAGAGTTTTTGTAGAAGTGCTCTATAAATCAAAATGTTAAGGTTTACGCAGATTGACCTTGAGACAGCTTTCATACTACGCCGAAGCACTGGGTGGAGACTTGATCAGATATTATAAGGAGTGGTTACAACAAAATACTTTTTACAATAACCTGCATAAGCCAGGTATCTCTTTATCGATCTGACTGTTATTTGTGTGATATGACATGAAAGAATTAATATATTTTAGGTAAATAAATAAAACTTAGAGCCACCAGAGACACGTTATCAAAACATTTGTTAAACTAAAATAAAACAGCTGATTTCAGAGCTGTTGTTACAGTACAAACTTCTGGAACTAAAGGAGTGTTGGGAATATAAGACATATTCAAATAAACTTTTTGAGTTGAGTGTTTATGAAAAAATGGTAATTTTTTATGATACTTACGATAAGAAATTTATTCGATTTTTTTCTGGTTTATGTTGCTCTTTGTATATATATAACAGCAATATTATTATCGTTATTGAAAACCTACGTAAAGCGGCATGCGGAATATATCAATCCTTATATGGCGACTGTGTTACTGCTCGGCTCTTGTTTGTGAAGTTATTAACTCAACAGTGCGTACGGCCACCTCAAGAACCCAATGAATCATAATTAAAAGTACTGGTGAGGAAGGTAGCGCTTTTTAATAACATTTGTAACTAGTGGCATTAAAAATATGAATTTCCGAGTAAAGTCCAGCATTTGTTTTTAACAAAGGAATTTTATAAAGCTAAAAATTTTAACATAGAACACTAAGCATATCCCTACTAATATTATAAATGCGATAGTAACTCTGTCTGTCTGTCTGTCTGTTTGACTTTTACGCCTAAGCCGCTAAGCCGATTTTAATGAAATTTGGTACAGATATACTGTTGACCTTGAGAAAGGACATAGGCTACTTTTTATTGCGAAAAAGAGAGAGGGAGGAGTACTTACAGTTGGAAGAGGGCGCATGGTTGTAGAAAATGTTGCCTGCTGATAGTTTTACTTGCGTACGCTGCGTAAACCAGCAGAGATACACAAAAGTAATGTGCTAGAAAATTGTAGATCTATAAAAATACTACAGAAAAGTTCGCGATAGCATATATCTATCTCTTATGGTTAACTCACAATAACAACTTTTATGTCCAAAATTTCAATTAAAAATATTACGTTATTTTCGACGCTATTTTCTTCAGTTCAGTATTAATCCTT
>DWGJ01005467.1:0-10372 GCA_018246895.1 Aspitha aspitha aspitha
GGTAAATATTTTTCTGCCAAAGTGAATATTTTCCTCTGATCTACACCACCAAATTGGGCATCAACCTTTAAATATTCTTCATCCAGGGCCTGCAGACCAGGATAAAGTAAGCCACTTAGGAGAGGGTGGTCAACTTGTTTAACAACCTCTGCACCAGCTTTTTTTGCATCATGATCAGTTATAACAGATGACATACGGTATACATCTAGGGTGTATTCCCTACTAAGTTGGTACTCCGTTCCTCTAACGAACTTAAGTTTTTCTAAAGAGACGTCAATTGAAGTAAGCATTGCTTTAATTGCAGCTTCATAATATTGAGTCCGCAGAGCTAACAATTCCCATGGGGCTTTCATATTATCCAAGTAGGCATGCAAGTCTGCAAATAATATAGTTACCTCACATCCTGCTTTTAAAAAATCAGCTATCTTAGACATCGGAACGAAATATGCGACATGTGGGCGACCAGTTGTTGCCGTCCCCCAGTATATTTTAAGATCTCTTTGCTTCAATATTTCTGTTAATCTATCTTCCCCGAGAACCTCTTGCAAATTGCGAGTGATCAGCTGTTTCTTTTCTTCAGCGGTCGCCATAGTGATGTAGGCACCAATTTCTGTAATCCATTGCATTAATTGCATCACTATTTTGTCAATATTACGATAACATTACAAATAAATTTAATGATAAAACTTACCCAGTGAATAATGCAATAATTATTAATGGTTGATTAATGATGATGGCTCGAAGAATTGATAATGATCGTATGACACGTATATAAAAATGCAAAAGAATACTTTAGTGATCTCCAACATAACCCCTTAATATTGGCCGTCGCTGGGTGACATGGATGACAGCTGATTGGTGCTTTTTGTAAAGTTCTATAATCTTAGATTCTGAGTTCTTTAGCCAACGTTAATTTAACGTTAATTTAATGCCTTTAGCACAGTTAGTATATTTTCAACCAGTATTAAGTATCTAATTACATCAAGATATTAGTCATAATTAACAAATAGCTGGCTTCTTAAAATTGATAGGATTTCGGTTTGTTTTAATAAAATTAATGACATATAAGATATTAGCCAGCATAAATAAAATATACCAAATAATCCATCAACCGTATTATGATATGTATACTCATTCATTTTAAACTTAAAATAATCAGGTAATAAAGACATTAATAAAAATAGAATAAACATTTGTTTGTACTTTGCATCTCTATGTCTTATATACCTCAATATAAAAATAATTTTACACATTTGTATTATATTAATATAAAATGACACATTTTGCTGTAAACTATCACAGAGATCATCGATCTATTTATATTATTGATACATCTGGTCTGGTCGTAATAAAAAATATCTATATAAGCACTATATAGTATGTATATATGTATATTTATCAGCTGTCCGGTCACCATAACACAGGCATTAAATTGCCTAATTTAGGATCATACAGCCATGTGTGTGGAATTGTCCCCAGTAAAAAAACAAAAACCTTATATAGGAACTTTGTAATTTAGAAATTTTCTACAAGGTAATGAAATCTTGAGTTCGAATTCTTTTATGACATTCAAAAGGACTATAATTGTTTATTTCGTTTAGTCGCTATTTTGAAATATAAGTAATTTTACCTTACGACATGATTTTAGTAATACCTAACATAAAAGGTATTGTTGGTATATTGAATAATTTACAACAAGCACGCTTTAACAGCATTAAGAAGGCAGAGATTTCTTGTTAAGATTAAGTAGTTAATAATTTAAATACTACTTTAGCTTGTTTATAACTTTTTCTTTGAAATAAATGAACAGCCCAGTTGTCATATTGACAATACAACAGAATATCTTGAAATCGAAGTTACATGTACAATATAAGCGTGTAATAGGACGACTAATGTCAAAGAATCATTCGTAATCATTTATTTGGGTTCAACAAATTGTGAATTTCATTTGTATTAAAGTAAATATTGAACTTTGCAAGAACATTTTTCAACATAATTCAAAATTGGCGCTACTATCGCAGTGAATGCTCGCGTTTCCTGTCAAAAGCGCCATTGCGCATGACAGTCAGTGCGGCCTTGCAGACTGAAGAGTGCTGCCAACAAAGGCCGAGTCGATGGGGTTACAAAAAATTGTTAATTTGGACGTCTAAAACCCTTTTGTTGTTGTAATTATAATTTTAAATAGGTTGTGAATCTGTGATTACGTTAAGAAATGTGTGAATGATATGAATCGTGACGACTAGCAAAGGAGTCAGCTGGTCTACAGTGCGAATAGTGAATAAGAAATGGCGGCCTTGCCAGCAGGTGTTCAGTATGCGTTATCATCGGAGTCTAGTAATAAAGAAGCCAAGGAACTAGTGTTTGTGAAATTAACGGATTCAGCACTAAAAGCTATAGAAGACTTCATTAGGAATAATAGGGTAAGTTCAATCGCCATATTGTTAACACCAAAACAGGCCAACAATGTCAGAGGCGCCATACTTATATTACAAGTAATCAAAATGAAACTGCGAATCTGTGATGTTTTTGCAAATACACTACATATTTACGGGATAATGTATGGCAGCAGTTGATTTACTGTGTGATCCCGCGGCAGAAAAGTTCTCTACAATGTCACGCCACGTCGACATGTAGCAAGCAATTTCGCTGTTATTTTGATAGATTTACATTTCATATGGCTATAATTAGAGAATACTGAAGTTATTGTGGCGGAATTAGGTGTTTACCGAAGCACTGTGATACATTTAGACTGTCAATTCACTAACTATTCGTGGCTCGCTAGTAAAAGTAACAGTCTGCGAGATAAAAACAAATCGTTCAGGTGTTTACGTATATGGCTACCCAGTAGCTATTAATTTCGTTATTCGGATATAAATTGAATTGGTTACAGTAAAATGTACTGTATTTACCAAGTTGAGTTATGAATGTGCAAATATAAAAAATATATCCAGATTGCAAACTAACGTCTACTTATGTTTACAACATTCAATATTCTTATCAGTAGCATTTCTACTTCAAATATATATTCGCAAGAAGATAGACATTTTCAAATTTATCTGTCAATACATAGGTCCTTTTTGTGAACATTTATTGACAAATTTATATTGAAAATCATTCCTTTAACAATTTAATTTTTTGTATCAATGCTAATATCAAATATTACATTTTTATGAAAATATTTGAATTTTTCTATTGTAATGAAAAATACATGTAATCATTCCATACACAAATGCAACATAGCTTTAGAGTAATTCTCAACCATAGACAAATCAACTTTCAAATATCTTGTCTTTACACAGGCAAGGTTTAGTTTGTATTACATAATTATGTTTGGTATTGAATAAAATATTATTTCTACTAATTACATTCTGAATATTATAAGTGTAAATCTGATTCTAATATAGTATAATTTATATTTCAATGTTTAGTGTAAAAGGAACCAATTATAACAAAATTTGAATAAAATTAAATATCATCTACAATTAACTTTTAAAGTGACTTGAAATCTTTTTCTTATTTTAATTCAAATATTGAAACACAAGAATTATGAATCAATAGGAGAATAATATTAAATCACAAATTAATTTTATTTCAAACTCTTCAAACTGTCTTGATAGCTAGGTTTTATTTCCTAGTTGTAAAAGGGCAAGGATTCTATGCTTAACTGTATCTATAATTTTATATAGTGTTCACTGATTTCTTTTTCAATTGTGCATTGATTTTGATAATTCTTTTCAATTTATGAATATTCTAGGACAGTCTAGAAAGTATGCTGACATGCATTAGAAACAAACATAGAGTGAATTGAGTGTTTATCAAATGGTATAATAGAAAGTTTTGTCAATGAAGTAAAATATTAATTATGTACAGGTTACCCTTTTTTATTCAGTGAAACAAGGGCACAGTTTAATTTTCTGTCTCATTACATTCTGCAATAATTTTAAATTGATAGAAATAATATATAGCAACAGAAATAAAAAGAAAGATATGTTTTATTTAGTAAACAACACTATTTGTAATCTTAAAAAAAATGTGAACCTTAGAAACACATCCTAGAGTTGTCTATAAAATCTTGAAGATACCCGAAACTTGCCACACTGCACCTAGCCAGCATGGCCAGCCACAACCTTAAAATAGACCTGTGTTGAGGAGTGGAACAACAAAACATCAATTTTATCAATGTGTTTTTATTGAAATGAATTAACATGGGTATCATTGATTAGGAGGGGAATCTAAGTCATGTTATCTAATGATCCATCTATAAATTCTGAGAATAACAATGATAAGTCAAATTAATGTGACTGAATTTGTCATTATTTATTTCAGACGAGAGGTATCTGTTCATGCCTTAATTAGATTCTAAAACAAATGTTCCATTTTCAAATATATAACTTCCTACAGCAGTATTTGTTGTGGATAAATGTAGGATGGATGACCACTAACGGCAATATGTTACCGATGTATCAGAGTTCTTACAGTTAGATAATATTGTTAAATCTCGATAGAAGCATTTAGAATGTTTATAGAGTACTTTGAATAGACAAGATAGTTAACCCTTAAATCTGTATAAATGCAGTGTGATAAAAATGCAAGAACTTCTCAGTCGGGTGCTGGACAGCAAATATTTACAAATTTATAATGCTGTTACAATATCAAATTGTCATATCCTAATGCAATATATAAGTCCATATTGATTCATATTTAAACTATTTCCTTGTAATCTTGCTGAGATTTGTGAAATGTCAAATTGTTAAACCGCTGTACCTCTAGAATTCTGCATGAATGTAGTCTAAGATGTATAGAATTTGCAAAACCTCATGCGGCCAGCGCACCAGGCATTACCAGGGAAACAAAAAAGTGGTTAAAAAAATTTTAGTACTCGCTATGGTAGTGATGACTCCTGGTATATGATTAAGGAGCTTAGTTAAACAGTATACAAAATTATGACAATGTCTTAATAACATTCCAAAGGCAACACTTGTTGACAGCATTATTGTTGCTGATGAGTATTAGTATACTATTAACATAATGTGTTATTATCAATTGGGCGATGACTATAGTTTTTTAAATGCATTTTTACATGAAAATAATACAAATGAATGAGAAATCTTCTATCAAGTAGTTGAACTATAGTAACTATTTATCTAATCTGGTATGCTAAAGAGGATTTCTAACACCAGTGATAGCCTAGTGGTTTGAAATTCAGCCTTCAATTCTGCGATGTCTGGGTTCGATCCTGGCACGCACTTCTGACTTGTTACGTGTATTTCATAACTAAAAATTTAAATATCCCTTGCTATAGCAGTGAAGGAAAACATTGTGAAACTGGCACACCTAAGAGATGTTATAAAGTATATAATAGTTTCTAAGGTGTGGGAAGTCTACCAATCCACACTTGGTGTGTGTTAGAATATGGCCTCAATCCCTCTCAGTATATGGGGAGACCCGGTCGAGCAGTGGACCAATAAAGAGTGAAAAAAGAGGATTTCTATTACATTAAAGACAAAGATGTTTATTTCCATAAATATGGGTACAATGGGTAAGATTTTTACAGAATGATTAGTGCAATCCATATTTTGCCTTTTACAGCATAAAAATTTATCTGATAATTTAAAAAATGTTAGGTACATTTTGTCACATACATTTTTTGGATTATTTATATAACACGTTACAGTGCTTTCATTGTAAATTGAATAGTAAATATAATTTGAAATACCATCAACCTGCAGTAGAGCATGCTGTTATGCAGCATACTCCATTGAATAACTATAGTTAAAAACAGTATTATAGTTTTTTTCACTCTTAAATACAGTTTACCATTTGATTTAAAAGATTATTTTAAAAACTGTTTTCATTGTCACTGGTGTCTAGAATCATAAAATCTATATAGAGAGACTGAAATGATGAATAATTTAAAAACTGTTTTCCATTTAATAATAAAGCATTAGCATGTACCCTGATAAAGGGTGACATTGTCATTATGATATTTTAGTTTAATTATCGTTTGTCTCCTTTTATCTTTAAATTTTCTCATATCAAAAGGTGGCATGTGCAACCCTCTGTATTTGCGGGAGAAACATGTGCCCGACAGTGTAACTATGAAAGGGTTTCAGCTATCCAACAATGTTTGAACAATGTCATATATTAAAGTGTTCTAAAAAATGTTACCCGTCTATGTTCTAATATTGAATTTTCATGAAACTTGCTACAAGTGAAAATAACACTTTAAAAGATGTTCAGCTATAAGATTTACAACTAAAAATATTGTGTAGCTGAGAAGAAGCCTTAGTCTATATCTGTTATTTCGGCTTTTAATTAGTAATGGTTGTATTTTCTTTCACAATCGTTTTCTTTTTCTATTTTTAAACTCTCTAGTAATGCAACGATTTAAGGCTGTAAGCTACCACACTGATCAAATGTAGGATAACAGATTTATTGAATTATTATGATCAAACCTGTACAATATAGTTGTACAGGTTTGATCATAATCATTTCTTCACCATAATAGCAATATTTACTTACTTCAAAAATCATTTTCAGTATCGACAAATATTTTGCACTGTAAGTTTTACTGTCAATGTAAAATATTTAATCTTAAATCACAAACTTAGATACCTGTAGAACAGGAATCAATTAGACAAATATAATTTATTTAACATATGACATAAAGTCTAAAATGGAATACATAGTGGCTATGAACTATGAACTATGTTTTTATACATTCAAATTATTTCTGGAAACAGAAAGACAAATTTTCCAGTCTCCTGCTAGGTTTGATGTTTTCCCATTTGCATCTCATAAGGCTTAAATTTTTACACTTGTATGGATGATTTCAATAAGCCAACTTATTTTGCATAGGAAGGGCTGTTTGCTTGTGAGTAAAAATAAGTCCAATACAAAATTGAATAAAGATGTTTTCTGGAATTCTAGGCTGGCTGCCTATATAATACATATGAATGCCTATAAAATTCCAATCATTTCCAGAATATAATTCTTTTTATGCTAAAATAGAACAAACTGAATCTATTAGATTATTATCAGAAACTACAACCGCTGTAACTGAAACCGCATATCAGCCTATTTAAATTTGTGTTTTCAATGACTGATAACAATAGTAATGAAATTCTTTTGTTGTTTGTTTATTATATTATATTTTGGTTTGGGTATCACAATATATACTTATTTTAACCTGAAATGATAAGATAAATATAGAAAGTGTGTGGTCTTATTATTTGATTGCTTATTATGAAAAAGTTATATCCAGCTATGGTACAACTAAGCAGCTATTTGGTACCAAATTAGGCAATCAAATGCCCATGTTATTGTAGATAAACAATTATATAAATGTGGTCATTACACAAATGTTTTACCTGTTTGGGAATCGAAACCACTATCACCGGCTTAGATGTTCAGATCTCTACTCTAACCACAGGAACAAGAAGCCAGTCAGTTGAATTTTGACCAATTGTAAACAACTGCAGAGCTAATTAGCTCTATGCACTTTCAAGTGATCTGAAGACTATAGAATTCTTTTAAATTATAGGTTATTCTTTAATATTTTCATTTAATATGTTGTTTGACAATTAGTTACATTTTCATACATGGACAATAATAGGAAATAATAATTTCATCATTCAGTATAAAATAATAATTTATAACACAAACATAACAAAATTTGCCTACCAATGATAATATTGAATCACTAAAATTCAAAGAAAATTACTTTGATACCTTACTACCTTACTCCTCTGGTCTATTATCTGATAAGAGCATCTTGTATGTTGTTGATAAATGTACACTTACTCAAAAATTGACTATCAAAGAGATAATAACCACCAATTTATGTTCAGTATGGCCATGTGTCGGATTTGTGTGGCATAAATAAATGTTTCATAGATAACAATCTCTTCAAAAGGGCTGTATATATGGGGTATAATAAAGATTTGATTTAGGTAATCATCATATGATATAATGTTTGCAATTAATTACTTATAATATTATGTTTCAAAATAATTTTAAAAATAGAATTAATAAACAAAAATATGAGGTCTTTATTGTTTCACTGTTGAATGTGGATTTCATCTCATAATAAGGTTTTAGCCTGTAGCCTATCACGTAGCCAAGTGTGCATTAGCAGACTTAACACACCTCAGATAACATACTTCATAACATACCCCAAGGTGTAAAGAGTTCCTCACAAAATTTTCCTTAACTGATTAAGAAAATAATTACAAGATACATTTTACAACATACGACAAGATTTTGATTCAATTTTATTGTTACCATCGAAATGTATTTAATCATTTGTATTACTTAAGTGTTTATTAGGTATTTATCACAATATTGATGTTATAGCATAAAATTATTTATTTATATTAAGTAGTTTGCCTTGCGATACATATAACATCTCTTATATATATAAAAATCCCTTGTCACGATGTTCGTTTGCGTAAATCTCCGAAACCACAACCAATTTCGATAAAATTTTGTACATGTATCTGTTATTTGATCCAACTTAAAAGATAGGATAGTTTTTATAAAATAAACAAATAATAATTGTCAATTGTCAATAAATTTTTACATACTATCAATTTCTGAACGCACGATATTTGTCATATATGGTTTGACATAATGTAACTAAGGCAACGCGTGGTCAGGTCCACTAGTATAACATAAAAAATCAATAACAAATAATTTATTAATTATTAGTAACTAAACTTACGACAACTGTGTCCATTTATACACATACTTTTTTATATAAATTGAGGCCACAACAAAATCTTTCTTAAATGTAGTCGAATTTTGTGCAGATCCATTATAAAAAAAAATCTATAATTTTGTAACAGTTTGTTCATAAACGTGACATAAACATCGTCGCACATACCGAGCAAGTGTCGCACGATCAAAGATGGACGTGAATATCGTTTACGTCGTAGGCGCGGCCGCATGCATAGGTTTTGTTCGACATTTGGCGACGAAAAGGACGCAGTAAATACCGTGCTGTCCAAATGTCTCCATTCCTAAGCCGTAGACGTTCGGCGCGTGTCGAGCGGCTAGTTTCGCAAACCCAGTATATTAGGTAAGCGAATCGGGCGCATAGCCGCAATGACAATGCTGGGGCGGTGCGGTGAAAGTACATGCTTTGGACATTTACAAAAATTTGGATATACACATATCATACTATATTAATCTTGTTGATGCTTGTTCGTTAACCGGTTCATCGATAAAAATATTTTCATAACCGAAGATCATAACAACTGTTACTCACAAGTCTAGCCTACAATACTGAATAGAGTACCTACACCCCACCCAAACTATTAACAGTACATTTGCGTTACTGATGATCGTGTCTTTTCATGTCTGTCTTTGCAACATATTATCTTTGGAATATCAATATAGTTTGAATTTAACTATTACATCTGATAAAATAATATATGTTACAGCCGTGTTCCTATGTAAGATAAGATAAAGCATTAAGTAGGAAACTTGCAAGCTGCAACATTTTGTTATATACTAGTGGACCTGACCACGCGTTGCCGTGATTACGAGTGTACGTGTTCGTACGACTAAGTGTTATCGTATAAATAAACATTGATTTTGCAATAAAAAAAAATTAGATTATCAATTGAGATAAAAAATCCTATCGTTTAAGTTGGACCAAATAATAGATATGTACAAAATTTCATTGATTGATTCAGTTGTTTAGGAGATTATCGCAAACGAACATCGTGTCACGAGATTTTTATATACATAAGATATGTTAAACTAATCGAGTAAAATACTAAAGAGATCACAAAAAGATGGTTATTATCAAGTATACATTGAATGCTATCGTTATCAACTGAGTGTCCAAAATCATCTTAATTTTCATCATAACATTGATATTTGTTTTGTTATAAAATATTTTTTAGAAAGTAAATAGAAATAATACATCAGTATTAAGAGAAATAAAATACATTCCACAAGTAAAGCTGCTTCATCAAGACTTGTTATTAACTACGCAGTACGATAAAATTATTATATTTTTACTGGTCGGAGAACCTGACCGTGCTACCGGAGGTCGTGGATTCGATTCCTACCCAGGACAAACACTTACGTCATACATTTGTTTATTCTGTATTTGGGTGTAAAAAATATATCTGTATTATGTATCATGTATGCAAGTTATCAGTTGTCTGGTCATCATGCAGGCTTTGCCTATTTTGGGATTAGATGACTGTGTGTGAGGGTGTGCCGCGACATTACCTATTACTACATATATTATCATTTATAAGGTTCATCGAAAACTTTGGACCCCTTTTTACGAAAATTGCGCGCACGGAGGCGTATGAAATTTGGCACACTTATAGTTTATGTGTAGGAGAAGTGCAGA
>DWGJ01005468.1:0-10371 GCA_018246895.1 Aspitha aspitha aspitha
GTGGTCGAGTGGTTAGAGACCCTGACTGCAAAACCGGAGGTCGTGGGTTCGATTCCCATCTAGGACAAACATTTGTGCGATGAGCACATTTGTTTGTGCTGTTGTCTGGGCGTAATAAAAATATCTATATAAGTATGTATATATGTATGTTTGTCAGCTGTCCGATCACCATAACACAGGCATTAAATTGCCTAATTTGGGATCATACAGCCGTGTGTGGAACTGTCCCCAGTTATTTATTATTATTATATATTAATAACCAGTTAGAAAGGATACAACGAAAGGATAAAAGGAAGAATAACTAAGGTTAATAACATAAGAGGTGAAATACTTAAAGTACGTATGACAAAAATACATAGAGTTACAAATAATAATAGAGAGTTTTTTCCGCTCGTTCTACATTATACCAAAGCCGATGTAAGCCCTGAATGTAGGTACTAAATAAAAGCTTACGCATACACAATACAATTACGCAAAATTTGTATTTATTTAAAGTTAATTTACGAAATATCAATAACTACCGGATAGATGTGTATGAAAGATGGTGTTTAGGCTGGGCCAAGAATACCTTATTTATATTTGATTTAATTGATTTTAATAAATATATTCAGATAAATAGAAACTGATTGTTCACTCTTTTATTATTTGACACAATGTAATATTGACATTCAGAAAACAAAATATAAATACTTTTAATTATTAAAATATGGAACCTATTCTTGATTCTGAACAGGTGGCATATAAATTATCTATAAGCTTAATTATCACAGGATATTTTTAATCCCCATAAACCCACGGGATCGGACACAACCTGATACATCTGTTCGTAGTAACAAATATTTTGTCTACAGAAATGCACCTGTTTCCTTTTTACCGAAGTTGTTATGAATATTCAGCGTGGACTGGTTTCAATTTTCAATCCGCGCCGTGCTACATAAAAACAGCATAATTGTACGCACACAGATATATAATATCTGGATATGTCCAGCGTAACATAGTTCACAATTATAATTTACTAGTAGCCTTGACCATGTATTGCCGTGGTAGCATGTTAAATCATATATGTATATATGTCAATTATGTCAAAATCCCGTACCATGATGTTTGTCCGACTAAGTATTGTCCTATAACATTGATTTTGCAATAAAAAATGAGATTATCAATTGAGATAAAAATATCCTATCTTTTAAGTTGGATCAAATAACAGATATGTACGAAATTTAATTGAAATCGGTTCAGTGGTTTCGGAGATTAGCGCAAACGAACATCGTGGCATGGGATTTTTTTATATATCTTTATACCGTCCAAACACAATGAAAAAATGTGTTCATCACACAAATGTTTGTCGTGTGTGGGAATCGAACCCACGGCCTCCGGTTTTGTAGTCAAGGTCTCTAACTCTCTCTGGCCTCGTGAGTGATTGTCACGAGGCCAGTCAATGAATACTTTATATTGTGTCTTTCTTTAAATTATCTTTTCTTACCATAAACCCGCCGCATCCAGAAGTTTGTAGGTCGTGACGTAATCACCCGATCCCAAACATAACGTTATCTAGATGTGTCAATGTCCTAGCATACGAAACTCGTTTACGTTAGTTGTGCAACATGACACTAATACCAGCGACATTTACACTGCGAGACCTTGCATTTATTACTCAGCACTTGACAAGTCGCTTGTACCAAGTAACTTGTGGCAGAATAACTCCTTAAGTAAGAATATCGACGAAGCAAAGACGTCTATTTGTGCAAATATGTGACATTTAGGGATTTTACAGGATTATTAGTTCAATCCAGTTTTGTCATTTACGAGGTACAAACTTAAGATATGCAAAGACAAAGACAAAGACATTTATTTGCACAAATATCACTCCATATTTTGTCTTTTACGGTGTACAAATTTAAAACACGAATTTATATTTTCGGCAATTACAAATTATAAAAAATATTTGTTATTACTTAATTTTTACACTAAAATTGCTTGTATTTAAGTAGGATATTTAAAATTTATTGAGATTGCTTTTCTATTAATTGTGAAGCCGAAGTTTGTACTCGTAGTTTCGATGCCCGCGAGTTTTTGTGTGACAAATACAAGGTTTTTGTGTCTAGACTTGAAATTAGCTATATAAGTATCCTAAGAAATGTACACATGTTTGTAAATCGACTATTTGGTCTTATTAAATATTATTATTTTAAAAATGAGGTAAAGATAAGGTTGTAAAGATAAGATATACATACATACATACTTCGCAATTACCTGTCTGTGTACCCCGCTAGTAATTTGCCGTGATGGTATGATAATAAAAGTTATACTCGATTTCTTACAGTAGACGAATCTATTACTACAATACTACTATATACTGCAATATAACCTACATAGAGCCTTTGGCAATGCTTTTTTCTCTCTTCTTAAATTATTGTTGAAGAGCGTTTGAGTCTTTTGAATTGAATACGACTCGTTAAGAAACCCCACATTGTAACTGTAAAAATGATGTTACGTTTGATGGAGTCAACTTTTTGCAAGAGGTCACTCACCTTTTATTTGTATTTGCTAACATCACAACAGTTATGACCCAATTAGGACTACGGAAAACTATGGGGGACTATGGATTAGAATATTTGACCTTTTCATTATGGGGGAGACCGTTTACCATTGGTACCTACATTAAAAGTGCTATATATATTATTTTGTCATTAAATTTTTTTATAACAATCACGAGTGATTCTTACATCTAAATCTGCATTAAATAATCACATTGAGGTCATACAAGTATAAGTCGATTTTATGTAGACCAAGAATATTCATATAAGAATATTCATAAAATTCAAATTGAACCGGAAATTATTAAATCTTAATTTGAAAGCTAAACAGATTTACAATTCGGTTTTCACTGTTTTATTTACATAAATGTGTTCATAATGACTATAAAAGACCTGGCCTGGACTGAACTAGTGATCGATGAGATTTGTTTGCCCTGTGTCAGGACTAGTAATGGCCCATTAAATAAATTTATAATTCGACTATTTCTAATACATTTAATAGAACTCGCTCAACTTTTACGGCTTTAGCTAATCTCCAACTGTTCGTGTCGCAAACTTCGGTATAAGCTTCCTTCCAAGATGATCTTCGTGAACTTTTTGATGAGCATAGCGCCCTTCAAAACAATTTATTGGGAGTCCCGGAGGCTAGCTACTCGTTATCAACTTTTCTCGCGATAGACTCGACGCTTCAGTGGCTTAGTTACAGGAGCTGTTTCACGTCAGGTTGTATGTTCGATTCGAGATGTGTTTTTTATCTATATTAATATTATAAAGCGAATAGTTTATAATATATATATTAGCGAATAGTTATAATATAATATAATATAAGTTTGTAATGAATAGGCTCAAAAACCACTGGACCGATTTTAAAAATTCGTTCACCATGCGAAAACTACATAATTCACGAGTAACATAGGCTATATAACATCACGCTATGACCAATAGGAGTGGAGCAGCAATGAAAAATGGTGCAAGAACGGGACTAATTTATATGGCAAGACAACGTTTACGGAGTCGGCTAGATCGTTCTCTAATTAACGCGGCTGAAACCGTGGGGCTCAGCTTGTATGAGATATGAAGCTCAAAAGCATTTTATGAACACAGTGATGTATATAAATAAATCGTGCGTGGTTTTTTGACCGATACAAATGATATGAGCATTCCCGTGCGAATTTACCTCTCGCCGTAATACAAGGGGTTTGCGAGGATTTTATCATTATATGTGAGCATTTCGCATGCTCGCTCGGAGGCTTTATAAACTTTTATGGAATAAATGTAGCCGAAGGGGTTTTGTCGCGGGGTGTATGTTATTGGTGTTGCGCAAAATGGATCGCGGTGGATTTTTTAAAGCATATTCTCCGGTTTTTGTATCGTAACTCGAGTGTTATGAACGTGAGATTTCTTCTCCGTATTTAGTGAGATTTTGAAGAAGTTGTGTATTTTTATGAGTATTTGTTGTAAATGTTTTAATTCTTATATCGACTATTCTGTATTTAGAAATAGGAAATGTGATATTGTGTTATCAACTGTGAAGGTAGTAAACGCATTGATTTATATTCGCGATCTGTTATAAATTAATGCGTTTACTTAATAGAGCTTAAGTAAGCTCATTAAGTATTCAACTCAATTCAAACTGAAGATCATTTTCAACGTTTGTTCCGACTTCTTTCCGTCTGAAATTCAATGAGTAGAACAAAAAAGATAACTTGGGAGAAACTTATTTATCTCAGTTTCGCAGTTTCTGCCCGGAATTCAGTTCAAGATAAAAAGATTTATGCAGTTAGGAAGCAATTAGTTGTGCAATCATGCTTACTTATTATAGCGATTAAAAATTCCTTTGCTATTTGTTACTGGTTTAATTCACGTTAAATATTAATTGTGAGAACAAGACAGGTTAATGATACTTTCTAAATGTACGTTATGAATTGTCTGATTATAGAACTTGATTGCTGCAACGGATGTCGCGGGTTCGATTCCTAACCATAGCAAAAATTTGTGCGATGAGTACATTTGCTTTTCTGTTTCTGCTTTGTTTGTCATCAAATCACCGTGTCCCAATTATTATTATTATTATTTTACTGACAAAATAACTCATGCACATGATACAAATATTTTTTAAGCTTCGAACCCAAAACCTCTGTCAATTATTCATAATCACTTACCACTGGACTACAATGGCAATCAACAAACACGAGCTCAATTGGGCCAATGTAACACTAAATCGATCATATACATTTACACGCTTCCCGTATACTAATCGATATTAAATACCGTTTTTAACTACGTTACGTCTTAGTTTACGGAGAAGCTTTTAACCGAACGGATACAAAAGAAAGCAAAAAAGGATTGTACGAAGATATAGGAAATCCGTTTGACGATGGTCAGATAAATGAATTATAATCAAAACTGCACCCACTCAACTCAATATGGACTCTATTGTCTAGGAAATAAAAGTGAATTGAGCAGGTCGGTGCAATGAGCGCCTGTAAGTTCGAGATACACGCGCTCGAGGGGAAACTGGGGCGGGATGGATCATATTTCATGAACGTTAACAAGTTTTGGATAGCTGCATCTTTCGGGCAAGCGAGCGAAATAATAGATTTGGGTGGGCGCTTATTCAAGGATTTTCCTTATATGCTGTATAGGCACTTACTTAATACGGATTGGGTTAAAATAAAATTTCAATTGCAATGATTGTACAGAAAAAGTGATGAAACCTGCACATATGATGTTTTTGTACGCTTACTTTAGGAAACAGACAGACAGCCTACCTGATGATAAGTGATCACGTTGCCTATTGACATGTGTCAGACTATGAAGAAAAGTAATGTAGTTACATGCATTTAGTATTTAAAAGACTAACAAAAAAGTTATTAGTCCTAAAATTATCATCCATCCTTTCTGTCTACCCCTACTGGATATACTGTGACTGTATGTATATGTTATGTAACGTTCTTTCAAGAAAACAATGAGGATACGCCCTTGTAAAAACATATGCGTTATTTCCGTCAACTTCCATGCGTCTTTCTAAATGCATATTTTCAAAAGAGGAATATTTTCAAAAGAACTCAAGAATAAAACCTCTTCAGGTAGACGCGATATTTTCACACTCTGAAAAAAAAAAACTCACACTTCGCGTCGCTTAGTAATTTTAAGTGTTTTAATCAATCGCTAACACTATCAGCCATCTTTTCACCGATGTAAGAAAAAAATAAAAAAGGGCTTTCAACCGTATTTCGACAGCATATGGTCCAAAATCGAACGACTCATACGATAAATGTTCCCCACCTCAACTGTTGTGCCCACTCCACTCAAAAAAGCCGGTAAAAAAGCCTTAATTGTTTTAAGTGACTCAAAAACGGCTCAAAAGCCTGCCCTCTGAATATAGCTTTTGTTTAGAGCAAAGCCATTGTGATTTCGTACAATGAGTTGTTAAATCAACCCCATTTTTTTATTAAAACACCCTCCGCAAACTTACTACCGTAGTTCGATAAATATTTGTTGGTCTTTATTTTTAAAGCAACAAAACTCAAATTCGTCTAACAAGTTTTTTCTGATATACGTTTAATATTAGCCGCTTTTGATACCGCCTAATAACTGTGGTTATTTCATGTACCTGCATGAATCGTATCACGTTGAAATAGGGTTGAAATTCGCGGAGTTTTAGGATTTCCTTTTTTTTTGTTTTGTTTTCCTTTATTCTGTAAATCAAAGTGGTGTTAGATTCACTGCGTAGATTTGAATGTGGGCACATTCGTTTTTATTAGATGATGCGGAAATTTAATATCAAGGTCATTAGGTTTTATTTTATCGGTTACAAAAAATGTCAGCCAACAATCAGCCCTCACTTCTTTTATACAGTGCCAAAGACAAATATTGTAAAAATGATCTGTGCCCGCTATCACTCACGTGGATTCAAAATTCAATGTATGTATTTATATTATTGGAGTTCTACCTTAGAGCACAATTAACAGACAATTCGCATCGATCTATGAAACGCTTGTACCTCAGACAATGCGGCAGACCGCTAACTATCCGTTGCTAGGCAACGGTGAGTGGTTTCGTTCTTGGATGCGTAACTGAGAAATACAATAATATTAAATAATAAATTTGTCACTAATTTCTACTGTTATTGAAACAGAACATTTAAACAGGTCTTCATACAACAGCTTTGCTATGTGAGCTTGTTCTAAGATATCATTACTATCAGATAATCTTTATAAAACCAAAGTTAACTCTTAATTCTGTACAATGTTGATAAAAACTCGTGTAAAAGTAAAAAAAAATCATTTTTTCGGCGATCTAGCTCAAAGTAATGAAAACAAAGAATAGTTGGACGCACACAAAAAAGGGTCTAATTACATTTATTTTATTCGGATCCCCTTTCCCTACGATACTTTTTCACCAACGATACACACTGTCGCGAAGAATGACAAGCAACAACAATATAATGTCACATTTTTCGAAAGTCATATTGTAATTTGGTTTATTGGTCTTTTAAGTTTGTTTTCTAGAGACTATGATATTTCAAATACACATGAAAATTTTACTTGTAATCATAGATATAAAAAAACCTCTAACGAAAAGCAAGTTTCTAATTTTCAAATTTTATTTAAAAAGAATCTTGAATTTTGTTTTTTTTTGTATCTTAATATTACTTATTTAGATTGTAAATTTTTACCGAGAATTTCACCAAATAATGTAAAATAATAGAGATATAAAAAAATTAAGATGCGTTTTGAAAATCATTCTATTTTTCTATCTATGGTATACGGATAAGTTTAAACAATAACTGCAAAGAAACTAGCGCTTAAAAGAAAATTATTATTACAATTTTCCTTGTAAATTACATAAGTAAAATCACATAAGATACATACCTACTGCTATGCACATAAGCGTGGGTAAGGAAACCTTTTTTTACACACGCATAAATACATAGAAGCTTTATCCCACTTGAAATAAGGAGGTGTATACATAATAAAGTGTAGAACACGCCGCAAGCTTTCCCATTATCCCGGAAATCAAGTGTCCCGTGAAGACATGGCGGTGTAAGTCGCAATTCGCTAAGAGGGAACCCACTTGTAAAGGTAATGCGCTCGTAAGCAGATAAAAAACTCGTAAATACTTAGTATCTTCGAATGTATCGAGCTTTCGGGATATTGCGCTCGTTGTATACGAGAGAATTGTCAGAAGCGATAGTGAGCTTCCTCTATCCAGAGTTAAACTTAGACTCTAAAGGCATGAATACATGTGTTCCGACTTTTATCCACTTCTGATATTGCTGTGCTGCTATATTAAGAGTAATTTTTTTTTCTTCTATAATACGGAGAAGGGCGTTAGAGTTTTCTAGGTTGTGGGCTAGCGCTTTGGTTTCTAGTCTTTTATTTCGACGATCTGCGACTGAAAAACAGCGCTGCACAAAATCTCGGCCCCATGTCAGCACGAGTTGAGTCCTACTCTATTGCCCATATCATATTTAATATCTCTGACTGTTATATTATTTTACATTAGCACTTGTATTTCTTTATTGTATTATCTCTGACTTCTGAAAAGAGCAATCACTGTAAAAGCACGATGTGGTAATAGATGTTTGGCATTTGATCCTTTCAGCCTACCCTGTTACGGACTTTCGTGATGGTACATATATAGGTTCATAGTTACATCTATGATGAAATAGTTAAGCCACTTTGCTTCGTTGCCCTTCGGTGTCAAAGCACTGCACTAACTAACGACATTCGGCACTCCGAAGTGGCAGCTTATATGTAACTCAGCTCAGTTCTATTTGCGGTAACCTAACTACGAGTACGCTCTACCCTGACCGATTAACATTGGTGTACTGATTGCATCTCTCAAAAATAAATATGTAGGTACCAATCGAAATACTGTACACCGTTTTCAAAATAAGACTGAATAATTCCATTGAGGTCGAATGGTTTGTCACCCTGAATCCTAAACCGGAGGCTGTAGATTTGACTCCCATCCAGAACAAACGTTTGTGTGATGTGCACATAACTATTATATCGCGTGTATATATGTTTACCAGTTGTCCGGTTATCAGAACACAGGCATTTAATTGCCTAATTTGAAATCAGATGGCTGCGCGTGGAAATGTCCTCAGTTATTATTATTTGTTGAGCGAGCATGTTATATAGCGTGTTGCATTATCGCTTTCCATCAAGCGACATAGCAGCCAAACGTTTGACTCTTAAATAAAAAAAATCTCTCGCTGTCGAATCTGGAAGGCGCGTGAAACATATTCGCTATATAGGAGTCGCAGAAAAAAATTACAGCCGTTAGTATTATGGGCGATGCTTTGGCAAATTACGAGACATATTACGTCGTACGAACTCAGCAGATTTACGCACTGTGTAAATAGCGAATGTGACTACAGTAATTTGGTAATTGTTTTCCGCGAAATTGACTAGTCTGTGTCACTTTCCAAACTTTCCACTATTTTCATACCAAAAATCTTACCGATCTGTTGCTCCGTTTGGACGCGAAAGGAAGACAAACAAACAAAACATTAGTATGGATTCCCCCTTCAAATCTATATCTAAGTTATCTTCTACGTAAGTAACCCAGTATCAATCATAATGACAGCCCTACAGCGCCATCTTTTGACGCAGCCATGGAAATCATATATCCATAGCTGTAGAATGATTATGTATTTTATTATTATTTAGTTTAACAACAATTTGTTACGTTGTTGTAATAACAACAGTTGTAACAGTTGTAACGATATTCAATTGAATCAACATTTTATTTTCTACGACGTTTTATTAGAGATTTAATGTAATGTTATTATGTCTAGTTGATTACAATTAACCTTTGTAACATGACAAAGAAATTCTAGAATCTAGACAGATGAAATGAGGCCTAATAATTGAGGAATATTGCGGTAATTTAGATAAAGCTCAACTTTTGTATTGGACTAAAATAATCAATTTCAGTCTTTTCACGAACGCTTATGAGATTTCATAAAAAATGTTCAGTGTAAATACCTATTGTTATAAACTTCTTCCTTTTAAAAGGGTCTGAAATATTTTGTGTATTACAAAATATTTTTATTCAATTTTATTCTAATATATAACACATTTGGATCGTTACTATAGAAATTAAAAACCATAATAACAGCGACGTACCTCGCCACCTGTCATCTAATATTTCCCATGAGCGTAGTGGAGTTCGGAGAGCCACTTCGCTCGATTCAGAACATTGTGCGGTGGAAATATTTTCTCTTCCTACCGCTATAGAAACTAGTAGGAGGAACTATATAACTGTAATAATAGTTTTCATAATACAAGATTTTTTGGCTCGCGGTACTCATTCACCATTCGAGTCGGCAGTGTGTCACGTATATAAATTGAATTTTAATGATTACTGGCGTCAAAAAAAAAGTCGAGATTATTCAATTTCCATCGCAAGGGCAGTACCATTAGCGTAGATTAAAAAGCTTGGATTTACATACGCGTATCAAAAAATCATCCATCAATGAGGGACAAAAAAGACTGGCACGGGGTCCCTTGAATTTTTTATATGGAAATTACATGCCACCGTACAAGAGGTTTCTTGGTGGTTTTTAAATAAAGCCTGCCTATTTTGGGCGTCATTAAAATATCATTGCTTCATCGTTCATTACGGCGAGCCAGCTTTATAACTAACTAACTAACAACAATAAATAATTATTATTCTGATGTTTTTGATTGAGTTGAGTATTACACCATTAATAATACATTGCAAACAATAATCAATTATTGTTTTATTTAACAATTCAGTACACAGGATATTTTATAAAAGCAAGCATATGAAATTTTGTACTTAGGTACTGCTTATC
>DWGJ01005469.1:0-10370 GCA_018246895.1 Aspitha aspitha aspitha
TTCATACTCCTCCGTGCGCGCAATTTTCGTAAAAAGGGGTCCAAAGTTTTCGCTTCACGTATTAATATATAGATATGCAATTGTGGAAGTATGAAAGATATCTGTATATTTTAAATTATAACGTGAATATTTCATATACTGCGACGCATCCTCCTCTTGTTATTAAATTCCTGTTGACAGTTCTGAGCGACAAATTCTAGTAAAATGAATTTTGAACAGTGTTCTAACTACCTATAAAGTTGGAACTACCTCATATTACACCTAATAATAATGTTATAACTAAACTTTTAATATTTTTAACTCATTTTAACACTTCATTGCAATTTAGATTGTGGTTTTATTTTATCAATACGTAATATATTAAATCTTGAGATCAAACTTTATTACTTGGTTTTAGAATTCGTTTTGGTGAATTTTAAATGTCGAATGATAAAACGAAATTGTTCGTAAAGTTGTAATCAAACGTTTTATTTAATGCTACTAAATAATACATAAGTATGTAAGTTTTGTAATTGGTGTACCCATTAGCTCAAATCGTTTTACTGCACTAAATATAATAACTCCGATTTTCAATTAATTAATTAAACTACTACGATAAATTATGTTTAGCAAAGAGCCATAACGGAGCTATCTTAAAAGTCGGCGACTAAGTTAGTACCATAAGATAAGTGACACCAATTTCCTTTCGTATTAATTCAATTATTATGAAACTAGATAAGTGGAGCAAAATAGAACACAGTAAGCAAGAGAGTGGCTTGCCGTCATTCCGCTGTATCGAGAGCAGATGAATGAACGATAACTTTGATCAATGCCGTTAATGACCTGAATTTTTACTGAATTATTTTGAAAATACCACTCTGCCGGTACATTGCTAGACATTAAAAGCGAATGGAACGGAGTTTCAGAATAATGCAGTCATACTCATATTTTAGTAAGTACATAAAACTATTATGTAACAAATTCGAACAGATAATTTATGTCACTTATTTAATTGACCCGTTTCTAATACAGTATTTGGTGGGTGAAAACACAAAAAGTAACAACAGAGAAAAGTCATAAGTCACCAAAAATATTTACAAGAATTGGCGTGCAATCCAAGAAATCAATTTAGATCATTGTATCATTCATAATAATTCAAATTACACTTGTGTACTCGTATTTCCAGTTGCAAGACATATGCAGATGTTTTTCTTATCTCGTTAACCGGAGAACCTCGTACATTCAAGTCTAAGCATGCCAGTACTTATATCCATCTTAATTCAATTAGGATTTCGTGTCCCGGATAAAGTCACACGCCAATCAGGTTGATAAGCAATTCAAATCGCGCTAATCCTATCGGCGGGATGCATTATGTATATGTGTCGCGCACAATTCTACTGAACAGGAACCTACTGCATATTGATGCTGCAATACGGTAGTGCTTATCTTCCTTCCACTAGAGTTCGTTTTGTACAAAATACTGAGTAGTCTAGTTTTATGAATAAAGCGTATTAAAAAGCAGGTGTCCGCTAGTTCTCAAAGTGACAGATTCGATTTGAAATCGTTGAAGTATACGATTAGTCATAAAGTCGTTGCCACATCTTAGCACTTAGTTGGAACGTAGCTTATCCTAATGTGTCTAGTCTTTAAATTACATTACAAAAAAACATACATTGCTGCTTAAGTTGATTTCAACAAAAAGACTGTGTGCACGTATTTATAAAAAAACATAACGGTGCATTCTCGATATAAAGACATACTTATTATTTATTATCTGTGAAATCCGGTATGTAGAATTAAAATGATTGATATGATTGGCACATTCATTAATTATCGCGATATGAGTAACAAAATCCCTTTTAATTATAATAAAAATACATGCTAGGTGTCTACTCGTATGTAGATGATTTTTTTTGGTTAAAGATGTTATGTGTGTCAATTTTTTCAAACGTGTACCACAGTGACAGGTAACATGATTGACACCGTTGTCATACATGAATCATTGTTTGTTGAAACATTCAACTGTACATATCGCAGACTTTCTAACTGTGTTAAAAGATTGTCGCTCTATCTTTGTTCTGTGTGTTTTAAAATTCAATTGTTTCATTTACATGCATAGCCATAAAACAGTGTTTTCTAATATTATTGTAACTCAATTATTGGCGATACTTACACTGTATTTGAAAAGAGTCATTCTCTTTTAAATATACTGACGTGCAAAATAAATGATGAGTATCAGAGGCGGATGTTTCCATAAACATTTCGCGTAGCAAAACTGTTGAGTAACAAATACGTAATCAATTACCATTAGCATAAAACCCGAGATGGAAAACGGATAGACGCATAACTAAATCGCATCACTGACTCTGCCCACACATTTTTCACCAGTCGAACGCTTAGAGATGGTATCAATAATTGGCATATCTCTGGACCAGCACACAGTGGATCATTTAATTTTCTTAATAATTTTCTATCGAAGTTCGCCCGAGGCGCTCCTCGCCGGTCTGGCTCGTATCGTTTTCTACTTTTTGCATATACTGTGTAATCAATCTGGCTGTACGGATGCTTAGGCCTAGATGAAGTATATGCAGACTCTTCAGATTGTAATCATACGTTTTGCTATTGAGAAATGTTTTGCTGTTGTAAGATTTAAATGAGCGCTGTGCCAATATCCATCATGGAATCTAATCATTGCTTACAAAAGAACCAATCTATATGTAACTAGAACTGGTTTACGGAAGTGTGAGCATTATTACAATGATCAGTTTCTGGTTTTAGAATTGCTAATTCTTTTGAAACGAAATATGTGTATCAAATTCCTACATTTGTGTAGCTTTTAAAAAGTGTCATCTATTCATTTTAAATAATTAAAATGATTTGTACTTCATAATTTTTAAACAAGAAAAAATAGTAAAATAAAGTTTGACTCATAACTGTAATACTCATACAATATAACAATTCCAAATTTTCAATAAAACTGACTAAAACCTTTTACTTATCTAAAACATTGGATCATAATGTTGGTAATACGTTAACAAAATATTATCTCTCACAATGTAGGCAGTCTGAATCGGTTGCAAACCGTGATTTATGCTTAGGACGCGCCCAACGTCTAACGTTCCGCCTTGTCTCGCGGTAATAAAGGTAATTTCGTTACCCGTTGCGGGGGTGTATGGACAATATCCATGTAATATTGGACAATATCTTGCTAATAGGGTATCGTTGTAAAATAGTACCGCAATTGATGTCAAACATGGACCAATAGGTGGTGTTAGTGTCCAATGTGACGCGATTAATGTGTTTGTAACAGCGACCGACTTGAGTTAAGGCATGTGGAATGGATTGTGAAATATGAATTGCTAAGAAGGTAACATGCAATGTATTAATGTAATTATGTAACATGAATAGTATGTGAAATTTTGAAAATTACAATCTTTTATTAATTTTTCTTATCAAATATGGTATGTATAGGTAATAGAACGATCATAATTTTCAATAAAGCAATATGAGGTGAAATTCAAATACCCTAGAGCGGCGACGCATACGGCTACTGCGCTCTTAAGGTAAAAGCTCCAACAGGTGGCCCTGATCGGTCACTAATTACGCCGGTTACAAACAACCGGTTATAATAATTAGTGATGGGCGGTGGAGGCGGGGCGAGTCGTCCCGCGTGTTAAGGCGTGGTCGGTTTTCGGCGATGGCAATTCATGTTTAATTTAACACGCGATCGAGTGTCGCGAGTGCGTGTTTCAACTTTTTAGGCGTAGTATTGACATACTTTTGAAATTTCCCCGTATTTTTCCACTGTTAGTTCTAGAATACCTACTCCAATGCATAACTGCAAATAAATTGTAAACATACTTTTAAAGCGATTTGAGTTTGTAATGGCATTTTCAGTAACAATAGTAAAAAAATAACAGTTTAAACAACTGTGATAGAAGCTAATATCAAAAATACTTCAAGTACCTATCTACATTTATTATTTTGTCACTGAACAGAATGAGTTTCAGAGTTCGCTAGCAACTTATATGATTATACCTATGTCATTTGTCCGTTATATAAATAGTATAATACTACTATGAAATATTAGCTTAAAAAAGGTAAGGAAAACTTCTCCGTCAACAAGAGCATACTGATTTTCGTAAACATTAATCTTGGGATATTCTATTTTCTTTGAAAATAACTAGACAGATGCAAATAAGACCATATTTTCTACGCTATTCTTCAGAAAGCTTATTATGGTAAGAAAGAGTCATCTTCTGAACGAATAAGTGCTCAATTAGCTTGCGATGCGCGTGCGCACTTCGTGCTTGGCCACTGCGCGTGACCGACATTAGTCGCCGGCTATCTCGCTACATTTGTTCAGTCATACATTGCAACTCTCCAGATATAAATATAGTTTTAACCACAACTGGTCGGTTCTTAAACCTCATTTAGATTACTTTTCTATGGTAAAATAGAACAGAATGAAGTCATGTTCTCAGCAAAACAGCTATGCCAGCCCGCAATTAGTTTTCAATGCGCACTCGCGTTTCGAGCGCGTGACTGACATTTGTTTGTGTCTGTTTGTGTTGCTCTATCGTTAAAAATAAATTACGTTTGCATACGAAACTTTTCGTATTAAATAGTGATAATATATTTTTAATCTAAAGGCTTGATTTTTTTCGGTACGATGTATTTGAAATTTTTATTTCAATTACCTTCAGATTTAATGCATTTTGAATAAGTACAAAGTATCTATAGTTGTTGAATCATAAGCTTAACAGAAACCGATGCCCCCACACATTAAGTGTTAGTCACATTTTTAAGCAAGTTATTTGGTTTGTTTTATATTTACGCGTATATAAACGGAGTATCGTTATAATATAAACTTTTGAATGAAAAATGTCAAACTCGGAGCCATAAAAATTTGTACTAGTTTTGTACCAAATATTTAACAAAATAAGCGATCTTCTGTCGGCACACAACAGAGGTAACATCCTAATTGACTTGCAGCTCCCGCCTCCGAACTTTTTGTAACGACCACCTTTCGTGGTGACGCCGTGAGTTTATTGCCTACGTGACAAGTTCTTTGATGATCCTTAAGCGAGATGCAGCGTGTACTGTAAGTAGACATTGCCCTATGAATGAACAATGTTGAAGTTATGCACCCGGATTCGAAGACTCTTGAGTTGATTCGAAATTTTTGTTGCTGCATTGTGTGATGCCTGGCAAGAAGTTTGAAATCGAAATAACACCATTTTGAAAAATACCATTCTCTATATAAAACGTTGCTGGAATTTGTGTTGACCTCGCCTCAAGATTGATTATAGAATACATTCTAAGCTTACACTGACAACTGAGTAGTTATAGCAGCTTTAAAATATAAATTACGAACTTAACTGATGCCGCCTATGACGTAATAAACATGATACTATCGGAAACGTAGATCCTTATTGAGATTAAATAATGGGACATGTTGAAAATCTGTTTTTTATTATTAATAATAAAACATACTATCTACATGTCGAATGTGATGATGTGTTCAAATTTATAATTAATATACAGGTAATATTATCTTAAAAATAAATTATTTCGGAATACAATCACAGATACCTTAAGGATATGTATTATGTTAGAACACCTGAAATTGTCATATTTGACTTAAAACTATGTTCGGATTTGAATAGGTGTACCTATCAATATAATAAGGTATCGTTGGTATTACACAACCTTAGAACCAATTACTTTCAGACTACAAAATCCTTATAAATTGGCAAATTCCGGTCACCGCCAATTTATATTTATCGCAGTAACGGTTTAATCTGTGGTACCACCTGTTGGTCGCTTTACCTTTACAGAGCTTTGTCAGGTGGCTCTAAAATACACAGTTTATTAGTCGATTAAGCTTAGGTACGATTTTCGAGTTCGAGTAAATTTATTGCGTAATCAATTTCATCGTCAATTATTTTAGCGATATGACGTACGGCGCATCGGTGATTAGATGCGAGTCGGAACGATTGGACATAGTCGAAAAAACTATAAAGTAAAAAACAAAAAGCAAAAAACGCTATATCGATACGCATTGCGATTAATATCATTGGCTTCAATTATGAGCGTACGGAAGCCGTACCTGTATGTAAATTGAATTTGAATTTTAAAAACAAGAATACTATACAGTCATTTATTTAATTTATGTACCTACTCCTGCCAGACTAGGTACCTACTACAAGACTACCAAAATATGTCAATTCATTCTACAACATCAAAAGATAGGTACTAAAGTATATTACATAATTATGTAATTTGGTGAAAATCCGGATGGAATACTAGTCTATAAACAAAGTATAATGTGTGATCGAATCTTTTAGGAATGTTTTTGCTTCCTTTTCCAAGACAGTAACCGGTATCTCAAGATTCACATACCACTGGTTCAATATAAATTGCTGAAGTTTTTAGAGCACAGCGCTTTTTGCCGCTCCCCATGGAGGCACTTATTACTTACTTATATTTATCAACTTGTCAGTTCTGTTTATTAGATCCACACGGCACGTATGTTATGATACTCTTAAAACACATTCTTGGATGTTAAATTATATATATCTATATATCATTTAACATGAAGATCCTTACATATATTATTTTGCTTTGAAACAGGAATAAGGGCTAAATTTACTTTACTAAATTTGCTTATACGGCAGCTGTTTCGTTATTATACAATTTCTTCCGTACTTATTGATCACGAAGTCAGCAAAGGAACAAAACACTTTTATAATTTAGCACCACATACTAGCAAACATTTTAAATAATCTTTAACTTCCTTGACAATATCAGTTTAATGCGTCTATTAATTCACACTATATTAGAAAATGCTCGATGAACTCTTTACAAAAAAATACGAGTTGCCAAATATTCGTCTGTTCGACATGATTTGATTGATTGACTATTATCAAAACAAACTGCTGAACAAATTAACGCCAGGCGTAAACAATTTTTAATAACGATAATAAGTGTTTATTCGTAAGCAATGGCTTCTATGGATATCAACTACCCACCTACACAAGTTGTTTTTCAACACAATCCGGAATTATTTTGGTGGTTACGTCTTCTATTGTGAGTGACTCCTTGTTGTACTGAGTTATAAATAAATTGTCAGTTCAAATACCAATCACGCTACTAAATTCAAAGTTACCTTAATATATTGGTTGAGTGTTTTTTTCTCTCTACATTGTGTAGTAGAACTTTTAATGTTTCTATTACGAAGTAGTCGTGAATTGATTTGGTTACGTTTTTGCAAGTCGGTTTTTTCGTGGTCACGAATCATTTGGTACGTGTGTTTTTGATATATTGTTAGAGATGATTACAATATTTTTGTACCCAGGTATTATGTAGCTCGGTTAAACGACTACTTACCTAACTTTATCATAAAACGAGTTACTGATTGTTCTGTAATAATATATGTATTTATGATCACCAGTAATTAATGCCTCTACGGTCCTAACTTACTTGATTTCCAGTATGTTACTAAGAATACTTTTAAGTGTACTGTACTTTAAGTGCTAATATACTTTGTTCAATAAAAATAACTAGTTATTGTATAAAAGCGGTGAATTATTGTTTATGATTAGGGATACCAACTCGCTATCTGCGAGTTAGGTTGTGCTTTTCTCGCAATAGGCGGCTGTCAGTCCGAGCTAAGAGCTAAGCACCGCCTTGTCAACGCTGGCTAATATTTGTCTTCAGCGTAATTGCTGTAATTACTTGTGTTAGAGATACTGATTAGTAGTTATAACTAAGAGGCCATAATTGCCAAGTCGAGCATGAAAATTAAAATCGAAGCACAATTTCCTACATTTTATAGGTACTAATTTATACATAATTTCATCTTTAGAGGCTCCCTTAAAACAAATGACATTTATTACATGAAAATTTAAATGCTTTAAATGGTTAAATGAACGAGTATTATAAGTATATTTTAACAGAATCGTTGCATTCCAACTTAAAGGACATGGCACAAATTTAATCAACAGCACTAGTATAAACGTATTCACTTAACGATAGTAGAGAACAGAATACCTGAGCTCTTTTGATAATTCAACTTATTATTTTTTCGTTACCTGTAAAAATTAAAAGACCAGTACCCTCCTATAGCCATGTAGACATATCCATTAAAGCAACTACCCACATATATTATGTAGGTAGTACATAAAAATAAGTAGACTAATCTCACCTTACCATTAAGACCGAATACTAATCAAACTAATTGACACTAAACATGGGTATTCGTAGATGACATGGGTTGCTTATGTCAAACGGCGGTAACGGAGACACCTGATTGTTGCCTGTTCTATGCTACTCCTTGATTTAAAAAGTATGGTATGGTAATTTGATTACGAATGTCACTGTGAACTGAAATTATCTGAAGTTAAAGCAGATGAATTTATTGCTGATTCAAATAACATTCAATTTCTTTGACCGAAAACATTAAAGCTGGTAGCGAGAAGCCAATTTTAAATATTATGAAGGTAGGTATACAAGTCCTGCATGTTTAATAGTATGATAGTATTAGATATTGCGCTTAGCAAAATTAATGTAATGTACCATCTTACATATAATAAAGTAAATTTATGAAAAGTACTTGCAAACAGTAATGTGTGTTTATGAAAAGTACTGATATGAAGTAATGTAAACTTTTACGACCTTGGCGAGGTATAACAATTTTGAATTAAGTATAAGTTCTAAATGTACATATACCTACTATATCATGTGTTGTAGTTTTTCTTTCCAGTAATGCAGTATATATAGTTATGCGATCTGGTTTCAGATTGAATATAAAGCATTGAAAAAAGGATGACGAAATTATTCTGAATCCGTCACGCTAAAGTTTAACAGGTGAAACTGAACTCTGTAATCTCGAAACTCTTGCCACAAAGTTAAAAGCTACCGACTTTGTAGAAGTAAATATCAAATAATAATTTCATGTTTAGTTTTTAATAAAGAGTTAATTGGAGTCGGTGTACCCAGCCGATGCTCTCCCTGAGGGAGCGCATCGCAATGAACGGTTGTCAGTCCCAGCGGCTAAACACCGTCTTGTCAGCGCTGGCCAATATTTGTCTTCAGCGTAATTGCTGTAATTGCACGTCTTTGAGATACTGCTGTGTTTATGATAGAAACGGCGTAACTGCAATGGTACACTGTTTAAAAAAGGCGCTACAACGTGTATAGAGGAGATATTTTATCAAAACTAGATTAATAAAGAAACAAATTAAAGTAATGTAAAACGTCCAAGATTGCAGTCCCTGGATTCTTGACCTTGCGTTTGAGCCTGAACACATTAAGGACTTTATGTTATTAACTGATAAGTAATAATATTAACTTTAATTCCGCTACACTACTTCAATTCAAGACAGTGATTTTATATTCATGAATTTAAAATTATAGCAGATTTTGGTAGCATGTGCGTGGTTCATTATAATATTGTAGTATGATGTATATTTTAATTTCATCCCAAAAGACCCTTCACTCTTCGTAATTTCGTCAAAGCCGTTTACATATGTAATGTTGGTGATTATTTACTAAGGACCAGAGGCCTTAATAAATGCTCAATCGCCAACACAGATAAGACGTCCTGAGGCTCTTGAAATGTCCACCTGACAAGTGGCTGTAGCGGTAATTGCGGAACGTAAATTTCCGACAGCCAATCCCAGGTCGTAGATGACGGGAGATTACGTCCGATCGCATCTACTACTGAGCAATGTTTCTGTTCATTATTTGTTATTTTCTACATATCTAACTATCTATATAAATTGTAACTATGTTTGTCGGTCTTGGTACATTCGTTAGATTTATAACTTAAGCAAACTGGTGCCTTTGTAGTGAAAATATTTATGCTTTTGTAATTTATTATCTGCTCGTACATGACGTGACATTTAGCCTAAATTGCATATGCAATTGCAATTGAAAATTTCATAAAAGATACTGGTTTGACTGTTCCTTTAGACGCTTCTAGAGAGAGCTACTCGTAGGTAGGTATTCGTAAAAAGTAATTTTCGACGCTTGATACGAAACATTAGTTAATAAGACCAAGCGGAACGCTTTGTTCACGTCAGTTAGTGGTAATGGATAGTAACGTATCGTACATGTGTATGACCGATCTACTGAACGACGCTCTAATGATTAAGTCGTATTGCTGAAGGTATAAACATTCCAACTAAACTATTTTCGGAGTTTTTGCCAACTCTACTAACATTACCAAGATTTTCTTTAATACAATATGCTAAGTATCAATGATAAACTTGGGTTAGTAAACATATTGCCAAGTTGATTAATAGTATTCTTCTTCTTCTTCTTCGTCGTTACGCTCTTGACAGAGCGGTCGTGGTTGCCAGTTCGGGATTGGTGGCTCGCTTTAC
>DWGJ01005470.1:0-10369 GCA_018246895.1 Aspitha aspitha aspitha
ATATATGAATGTTTATCAGCTGTCCGGTCACCACAACACAGGCATTACTTGCCTAATTTGGGATCAGACAGCAGTGTGTGGAATTGTGCCCAGTTATTTATAATATTGTAATTATTATCGTTAATACTGTATTGCGAAATATCTTTATGCTATATCGTTATACGATATTTCGTAATACAATATATTTATTTTTTATAATTAATCGTCTATCATTTGCATTTACGATGCTTTTCTGCCTATTCCTATAATATCTATTTGCCGAGTATTTTATTAGATAATACAAATTTGATTTATACATCTTAATGGGAAGTCTTTATATTGCTAGTGAATTATGATGCAGTTTTGAGGATCATTTAATAAATGAGAAATTTAATGTAAATTCGACATAGATTTTAATGAATATTTTTTTAATATGATTTACAACGAGCGGTCGATGCTCTTCACTTATTTAAATTTAAATTGTTGGTTTGTTTCGTCAAAGAGTAATTCCTAAATTCGATGCTTGACTTATAGATTTTAGATATCGAGAGAAAAACACTTCCAGGTTTTTGTATGTATTTTTAATTTTCAAACACAAAGATTTTTGAGACGTTTTAAAAATAATGTTACACTTATGGCTACTTTGACCGAAAAATTATTAAATCGTTTCCAAAATTTTCAAAAACTGTTTATACAGCGTGCATCACCAACATGAGTGAAACTCTATATTTTTATTGGGGTGTCATACAATTACGTATTCTTGGTATAACCATAAAGCCTTAAGACTCGCGAAGAACAATTAAACCGAGCGAAAGCGTTGCATGCACCGAAGGCTTTTGAGGACATGACCTCGCCGCTATCGCACGAAAATAAACGCGTCTGAACAAAGACAATTAATTAGGCTTCATTTCTTTCCTGCTTTTCTAACTAAATGATATCCGGTCAATTTACAATTAATATAAAGTTATTCATGTAACTCAAGAAATGGCACAAAAAATAAATACTGTTAATTCTGAAAAGCATATAGTATGTAAATGCGCACTATTAACATAGAAGTTTAGATTTAAGCATCCCACATACGGTGTCTGATCCTGAATTCAAATGCTGAAACGTAACTCAACTTTCCAAACAAGTCCCATCTAAGCAAAGAATAAAAATAAAGTAATTATCACTGCTATAACAACCAAGGAAAGCATTGTAAGGACTTGCTCTCTTTATCTTTATATATAAAAATCCCGTGTCACAATGTTCGCTTGCGCTAATCTCCGAAACGACTGAACCGATTTGATTGAACACAAAGATCTAAGACTGTTAATACTCAAGAAAACGACATGTAAAGAGAATATAAAGAATCATCTTCCACTTTTAATAGTCAAGAAAGCTTGAGCGATTTTCCTTTGACTTGAGTTTTATTATTCAAAATATTTATATGTATTAGTGACCAGAAATAGAACCATTAATCAAGAAAACTTTAGTATCAATATACTGAGTTATCTACCATTTTTCACACTGAAGAAAACATTAGTGACAAAATGTATTCATACACACCCATTTTCTCTACTGAAACAAACAAACTTTTCAGCACAAAACCTGTTGAAAGTGTCTGCAATATAGTCACGTCAAGTCAAATGATTCATTCAAGATATTGTAATGTGCTATTCTGTAATATTTGCATAAGAAAAGAAAAGAAATTCAAAGAAAAGAGGGAAAGTAAGCTGAATAAGATCTTTTGTGATGTTAAGTGACTGTTTTTTCTTATTCTTCAAAAATTCTCACGACTTTTTGACATTCCCAAGTCACGACAGTTTTCGGATTGTTCAGATAAGAATTAATAATATGAGTTTAAGCCAATTGTATATTAAATCGAATATCACTCATAATAACTGTGAAGGGTATAATGCGAAGAAACCGGCACAAGGTAGAGATGTTCAACATATTCTATAAGATGTGAAGTGGCTTTAAGGTATGTTACAAAAATTGGTAATTTGCATTATATTCAAAACCCACTTCCAGATATTTCATTAAGCACCATTGATTTGTATCGAACCGGCATTGAATTTTTGCACACCGATCACAAAAGGTTCTTGTTGACAAAAGATTACTTCATTAAAGAAAATATTTTACAGCCTCTTTCTATAAATTCAATGAAGAAAACTTACGTTACCAATTACCATACCATACCAATAAAACCCACGTAACCAACTGACTGTTCGAATGGCATATTACTCCGCTTACTGGGATTCAAAGCATACAGTTCATTACGCAGACTTTTAAATTATTTTATTACACAGCTTAATGTATGTGTTTATATTGCCTTAGAAATATAGTATAAGAAATACCTACTAGTATGAATTTATGAGTGAAAATCGTAGACTAGTATTAATATTGTAATAAATCAAGACACATTTTCTTTTATATAAACATATTTTTTTATGGTTTTTTTTGGTTTTTATGGGTACCTACATTTAATTAAACAAAAGTCTCTGCAATCAACACACGAACATCTTTTTCAATCTCAATAGGCTTAACAATTCTAATTTAGTAACATACACATGCTTAGTTACACATTAAGCCTGATTAGATTATTTCCTGGAGGGAAGCCTTCGGAAAAACTAGGGTTTTTTTAAGTATTCGCTTTCTTATGGTTATCTATAAGTAATCAATTAAATAAATATAGTCTAACAAGCATTGCATTTGCTCGTAATATATACAATTCAGTATTGCTATTTAAGGACATATGTATGTATATGTATGTACATAAGCCCAATGCTTTTACCTCTGTAAGCTCTGTACGTCTGACCTATAACTACGGTTCTACTCCAGTTTTCACATTTTAATCAATTTACTTAATTAATCAATTTAATTAATTTAGAAATGTAACAATGTCAAATTGCGAAAGAATTCACTTTTACTGGTTGTAGAGCCCGTAGATCTAGAGTCCTGTTATTGTATGATTCAAAAAATTTAAAAACAAAGAAACAAGTATTTAAAAGCTCACACGTGGAAATACCTGCTGCTCTCCCTATATTCCATCATCTGCTATGTTAAAAGGAATATATTTGATAAAAGATATAAGATTTTGAGTGCTTCATCTCCTTCAGATATCTTTAATTGATAAACAATATACGTGCATCATACAGTTTATTTATCATTTATGAGGCTTAGGTGCTCATCACGCGATTGCGAGCTTTACAAAATCCGGCGCAAAATAAAATCTAGCTATCTTTTAAGATGAAGGTTATAAAATTACAAATTTTATTAACTTAGATTATTAAGGACTGTAAGGATATCCACAAACTGTTGTTAAATAACAAGTACTGTTCTTGTCTGTTACTACTTAATTATCATAAACGCGACAGAAGGATATCTAGGTCACAAAACGGGCATCTTCATTCAAATATCTCCCAGCCTAACTCGATTAAAAACAAACAGGCTCTAGAGGTCTGTGTAGATACTCACTTGTCGCTACACCTTTCACTTTTAGATCTAGAAACACTTTCACTCTACAAAACGCACCTAAATGTCTCAATCTTTATCAGCTATATATCGTTTATTAAATAATTGGACTACCAATAACAAGATCACAGTTGCGGTGTAAAAGACTTCAACGCGCGAACTATGCACTGAAATTAATTCTTTTCGACGCTTCCGAGTTCGAAATGGTTTCGTCAATTTATATTCGTGTGTGCGTTAGACGTGTTTGTGTGGCCGTCAGCGGCGCCCAACGTTCTGTGTAGGACTGTCGCTCGTTTTCTCAAAACTGGTCGCTAAGGCCGGTTTCACGTTGCGCTATCACGATTATTATAGCACTAGTTGTATGGCGTTTCACGTTTTCGTGATTCGCGCATCGAAATTACGGATCGGATGGGGGGAAAAATTAATAAACACCGGCTTAATTGGCGCTTGCGTTTGCTGCCGTATCAATTTAATGGTACATCATAATATGTATACGTATGTAGATCGAGTTGTAGATTCATGTAGTTGTACTTGAAATAAACGTTACTTCTGTTCTTGGAAAATGTAACTAATCATCTATAATAGGTATTAATTCCACTTTGGTTTTATAAATAACTAAAATTAATACTAATTCCTCCAAATAATTGAAATGTCTGTTGTTGTTTTTATCTCTTTATACCATTTTATATATGTACATATATTTATAAACACACGAACAACATCTGACCATACGAGTAATATAATATAACAAAAAAGTCCTTAAATTAATTTCTTCGTTTATATTTCCTTTCATAATTTTACGTTTTATTACAAAAAGTACCGATTAATATCCATCAAGCGCAAACCCGCTAACCGATATTTTTTGCGCACAGCTGTTGACATCGAAAGCCTACCGTTATTGTGATATAGCTGTCCTTATTTCCATACTTCATTAATTATACAATTCTCTGACGAATAAATGCATATTTTAAAACAACGAATGAAAGACATCTATGACAAAGTTTCATTGAAAATTAGATTGAGAGAAAATAATTAGATCTCATTGTAATATTAGAACACATATTTTAATGTATATAGGACATCCTCTAATAAAATCACATAGATTAATTAATCACATAGCTAAATTAACTGACGCAGTTTCAATACTGTACATACTTAATAGCATACATAGTTCGGGAAGAAATCCAGGGCCAGTACTACCGCATACTTTAGTTACGCTTATGAAAGCCAGTCAAACATCCAAAATGCCATTCAGCTGACTAATCATTGCGTCGAAGATTAATGGATATGACAAATTCAGTTGCTCGTTCGGTTTTCACTTCTTTTTATAAGCATGTCCCTATATGAAATGAAAGAATCATCTGTGCGTTGTACGAATCACAATTTGTTCCATTTTCAAAAAGTTTAATATAGCTAAAGTACATACATACAATTATTCTCTAATTAGTCGAGTCTTAAAATTTTCTTAGTAATAAATTAACAAGCAATCAGTAGCTAAATGCTAACAACATGGAACATAGGAGTTTAGTATTGATTTGTTTCTTTTTCAATAGTCAAATTAATTTAAACAATTGAAATTAAAAGATCATTTAAATTATTGCACTGCTATTTGTGTTAGTTGAATATGTCTTCGATGGTTTTAAATATTATATGGTACAAACACAAAATTTGTAATTATTAATTAGTGGCATGAATTCTAAGATTTCAATTACGACAATAACAATTTGCGTTATTTTAAATTACTAAAGGTAAAATGTAAGTGTAGAATATACAAATGTCGTTATAGTACAACCTAAAATAATTATGTACTTTTATGATATGAAAATTTCTTTGGCCTCTGTACCTAACTTACAATTTTTCAAACTCAGCTTTACATAAAATAAACTCAACTCTACACGTACTATATCACACGGACAAAGCCGCGGGTAACACGAGTCTATGCGACACACTTATCGCTCGATGCCATTTTCTTATATAACGCGGCGCCAACCGAAAATAAATATGTCTTGAAGTCGAATTTCGTTTTATTTCTTTATAAAATTATGAATATTACTTTCAGTTATATGATATCAAGTTACAACCGGATGTGCATTTACTGCTCGTTAAATGCATACGAATGCATATATGCAAATGCATCCGATTATAATATTCAGTTAAGTTATCGCAGAACTTGATAATTTCGAATGGTATGTAAAAATACAGAAATCATAATATGTAGATTGGGGGTTAGTGCTACATCCTAGACTTCAACTCACAATTAAATGGAGCATAATATAAAGAAATAAGAATAACTATAGTTCTTTTCTCCTGAGACAATATCCGTGACACGGAATGAAACAATAAAAATAATTTGTGATTGTGATTTTTACACACAATGTATCCGTCCACGAAATATAAGTAGATTTGATTCAGAAGCATCAGTCGCTTAAAAGGTCATGTTATAACAATTAGGTAGAAATATAATACTCATAACTTATACTAGTGATAGTTATTATGTTAGATTAGATATGATTAGACATGGATAGATTTTATAAAATATTTGGAAATCAATTCAAGTATAACATCACCTCATTAAATTTAAACTAGGTCTCGTTTTAAAAATAATTTTAACACATTAAATTTAAACTACATATGTATGTAGATCTGATATATATAAATGCTGTTTTACATTAATATATGGCTAAGATTATTATCAGTGACCCATTACCATTACTCTACATAATTAATAAATATGTAATAACCTTTTTTTTCTTTATACATATGTATATGACATAGAATAAATTTGAGCAAAATTTAAAACGAAAATCATTCATAATAATATTATTTTAATATATTTAACGTACGCCCTTCATGCATATTATAACAAATTATTTATTCTACTGTCTGGGAACCGAGGTTTCACTGGCATCAAATAATATTGTAAGTAGAGTTAAATGTTTCCGAGTTAAAAATAGCAATTTTTTTTCCTCAACCTTCAGTAAAAGCCCAATCAAATCGTTTAAAGCTCTTCCGAATATTGCCAAGAATAAACAGAGAATACAAAATCCCATCGATAAAAACCGCCGATATTTTTAAATCACGGACAAACTTGTCAATTTTATTTATAAGTACATAGATGTAGTTAACATAATTATGAATAAGAAACGTGAACGCGCTGTAGCGCGTTGAAGTCTTTTACTCGAGAAACTTTTCATCCGCAAAAGCTGACATTCCGAATTATTAAATGTATATAATATTAAATAAGTTAAAATAAGAAATATTAAATAAGTTAAATTCTGATTCGCTTTGCAATGATCCTAAATAATTAAACATTATATTAATGAAAACAAAAGAACTATGACTATAACAACTAAGAGACACAGTTCGTGAATTGTACTTTGAAGAGCTGCTTCGCTACCACGACCGTAAGAGGAATACCAAGTAAAAAGTACTTCTAAAAGGCAGTACTGTAGAGAGACTTTAAGAAGAGCCGAACGAAGTATCTCAAGAAAACTTGTATAATAATATTTCTTTCTAGAAATAAAAATTAAAGCTTCTCACAATAAGAGAGCACTCGTATCAAGCAATAGAACAAAAAGAGCTTCTGAAAAATAGTCCTTAATACTATTTATTCTAAGCTGTTTTAAATATTACTTTATAAACATCAATTAACTTAAATAAACAAGAAATGTAGATACACTTCCGCTAATATAAATAATTGTATATGGCGCCGCATTAATATGTAGAAATGTACCATATTTCTAAATTTAAATACAATACAACGCCATCTCTCTTCGAGCCTCTAATGAATGTAGATGTTTATGAAGTAAGGCTGTATGGTTAAGTTAACTTGGCTTTATAAGAGGGAAAGGCTTCGATGGTCCACAATGAGCCACTAGATGGCTCTTTTCAAGCAGTTTAATTATATACTATGATTCGCAGGTTTCAATTGAAACTAAGCTGCAGAAATGTTTCTTCAGTAACGGATTTTTTAAGCAATTTATTAATCAGAATGCAATTGCACTGCTGCACACATAGTATGTACATATGTATATGTCAACTACAATTATATTGTACAGCTTATGATCCTTTAATAGCACAACTAATTAGCAGTATTAAAGATATAACTAAGAAATGATATTAAATAAAACATATGCAACTATACTGAAATAACAAAAAGAAATGAAGTATTTCAATAACATTCGACTTATGTTGTAAATACAATTCTGGTGTTCAAAAATACGTTCCATGTACTTCTCTTTCTCTTCATGAACATTGCTCGAACCAAAGTATATTTTAAAATAATTGAGTAAATTGCATAGACGGCTGTCTTATTTTCAATTAGGCAATTAAATGCTTGTACTATGGTAATCGCATACCAAGTAAAAACATGTACATACGAAATAATACGTATATAAGTAAGTGAATAGTAATAAATGTAGTAATTGAATAGACTGAGATAAAATTACAGTATTTTTAGAAATACGTAAGCAAAAAAATACCCTACGAATACCTAACGAATCATTTTTGAACAGCGCATCGATAAAAACAAATGGGGTCGCTTTCAGTATCCGTCCGAAAACTCAAAACACGGTTGCCAAGCGACGCTATCACGAATCACCGGTTGCATAACCCCCTCACGTCATGGACATATCATTTTATATAACTTCAGTCGGTCGCCAGTGGGGGCAGCGAGAGCACACAGTACGCGTTCCACTGCCGCCGGGACAGCACGCGAGCCGCAAACAGAAAATGAAAATCGAAAACTAATTCGCACAAATAAAATCCGAACAAAAAATGCAATAACCGCTCCCGCGAAAATCCGAAGACGCGTTCGTAACACATGAATACAACGAAATGAAAGTGAAATCAGCGGAGCAGTGACCGAAGCAACATGTTAAGCGAAAATAGATGGAAAGTGATTCTGCTTGTGGCCGCGTCCGTCGCAGCGGTCGAGCCGAGCCGCGCGCTCAGCCTAGTCTACCAAAAACCGAGAACTGTGCCCATGTTCGTCCCCAAAAGTTACTATAAGCGCCGCTCGAGGCAATCGCGCGTTCTGTTTCTGGACGAAGACGAGAATCGCCAGCCGTTCGGCCGCGGCGAGATCGATTTGACAGATAAAAACTACAATTCCAAGATCAAATTCGACGACGCCTCCGACTACGAGTTCACGTCGCCAGACGAAAGCACGGAGCCGTCCACTAAGGTTCAGGTTCAAGAGGAGGAGGCGCCGTCCGGCAACGATCGGTTCTACGAGCCGTTGCCGCGTTTCCGGACGCCCGCTTTTCAAACGTACCCAAAATACTACCAGGGCCGCTTCGGTCGGCCGTACGCGCCGAACTTCGGCTTCGATCCGTACCACGTGCAGGCGCCGTACGCGCCGGCGGTCAGGACCAGCTTCTACAACGGGTGGAAGGCGCGGAGCCCGCGCGTCGTGTTCCCGTACGCGACGGACAATGTGAACTCTATTCAGACCAACTCCCACGCGGGGCCGGGCAACGACAATGTGGTGTTTCGTGATCAAAATTTTGGATTGAACGACATCGGCGCCGAGGAACAGGCGCTGCAGGATATCGGCACGGGGAGCGCGGACGCTTTCGCCGAGAGAGGTGAGTGTTGTTATGCAATAGGGTTGTGGGTTCGATGAGCAGACGCCGCGGTTGCGGTTTCAGTTTCGAAGTTCAATGCGACGTTAACGTCAGATAGCAACGCCGTATCTTATATACGTTAACGTCAGGTAATACCGCCATATCCTACTCGTATATACGTTAACGTCCGGTTATACCGCCATATCCTATGTATATACGTTAACGCCAAATAATACCGCCATATCCTATATTCGTTAACGCCAGATAATACCGCCATATCCTATATATGTTAATGTCGGGTTATACCGCCATATCTTACGTACGTTAATCTCAAAATTGCGTGGTTGAAAATAGAATTATAACTATTCAATTTTATTTTGAACTACTTTGAATATTCCGTTGGAACTTAATCAAAGATGTGGCATCAAACTTAGCGACAATATACGTCCGGTTTAAAAATGTGCCCATTAAAAAGTGATAGTCCTGGCACTTTACAGCAATCGCGGGAATATTAGTGGGTACCTACGGCTGTTAAAAGTCGAACACAGTTTTTTTCCACATATTTTGCCTACACTATCTGTAAGCTGCAAAAGCTAAGGATATTCTGTGCTTTATTGTCGTATTCCTGTTACGATTTATCCGGATCGATACCGACATGGTTCATGGCCTAAATTCCTCTTACTACTAGAGGACATCTGGTCCAGCAATGAACCAATAGAAAAAGCGAAAAAAACGTATAATAACGCAATGCTGGCGTTTAATACCATATTGAGTTCAGAACTACCTATGTACATACATTGAAAATACGACTACATACTTCTCATCGTGAATAACATAGCATTTGAAAACATCCTCGATTCCTCGCAACACCGACAAAAGCGGTCGCGACTCTACAATTTCACTGGAAGTCGTCAACCACCACTTACCAATAATTCACAGACCCTTGACACGCTTCCGGTGGCTCTAATACGCGGTTAAGCCTCTCGTGATGGGCAATTAGCCGTGACGGAAATCCACGAAGATTAAAAGCCAATCGCGGTGTCGTAACACACGAGCACTGTGAGGTGGTAGCAGTGAATGGCTCTTCGGTAATGGGTTTAGTTACGTTTTAAATGAGCGTACTGCAACTAATGCTGTTATTACTCACCTATTTACTTGCGCACTTTCTTTAGTGTATCGTTCGCGGTGTAATTTACTAATGTCGCGTTGGAAGTAGTCATAAATAAATATATAACTGGGGACAACTCCGCACACGGCTGTCTGATCCCAAATTTGGCAATTTAATGCCTGGGTTATGGTGACCGGACAGCTGATAAACATACATACATACATACATACGATATAGTACTTATATAGATATTTTTATT
>DWGJ01005471.1:0-10366 GCA_018246895.1 Aspitha aspitha aspitha
GTGCTCATCACACAAATGTTTGTCCTGGGTGGGAATCGAACCCACGACCTCCGGTTTTGCAGTCAGGGTCTCTAACCTCACGACCATGAGGGCAATAAGTAGACGGACCAAGAAAAATACAGCCATGACAGTTGTTGCCGTACACCACGCGGTATCAGTGTAAATCTTAATGAAATTTTAATGCATAATTACCATGTATCACAAATTGTATACTGTATATATAAATACAAGCGAACAAAAAGCGCAAGCAAGTTTATTATTGCAACTGACAGTTTTTTTCGAGATCGAACGAAATCTATAAACCAAGACAATAAAAAAAAATGTCAAATGCTTTATCACAAAATATTTGGCCATGGATTTTACTGCTGCTCGGCTACACAGACTTACGCGTTCTGCGTTATAGCGTAGCACTTGAAATCATTTAATGTATACCTAACTTACAGAAGATTTAGCTACTCGGAGCATATTTCTTTGATTTCAATATCTTGTAAACTTTGTGTTGCGGTTCTCACGATCGTTATTCATCAATTTGTAAGTGGAAGATCATGTACGTGGTTTACTTGGGGACAAAACAAAGGCAACTTCCATTTCCACTGCGAAATAATTGTTAGTAAAATCAATTTGTGCTGAAAAAGTGTGAAAAAGTGTGACTACCAATTTCACGTGACTGCTCACTATGTGTCACTACGTCTGACCAATGTTATTTCTAACTACTTGCTACCTTCGGATGTTGAATGGATTAGATATTTGTATGAGTAACTGGTGCAACATAAATCATTAACGTTTCTATTTCCTATATATACAAAGATTAGTTGTTTTTGGTCGGCTGCCTTCTAAAGTCCTCTATTTCTAGCAAAATCGAATATCTGATGACTGGAAGATCTCTAAGCCAATTAAGCCGTCTATTAATCTTACTAGAGTATTCTGCAAACCTCTCATTGTCAGTATCATATAAAGCTCCGAATGTACATCTTTGGTCAATTTAATTAAGATGATGGTTATAAAATCTATTGGATAAATAATTACCTCCCTCGGATTAATTATTTTTAAATTAGGTAATTTTGCTTGCATCGTGATAAACAAATCGGTTCAATATCTTCACAGTGACGTAGGAGAACAAGTAATTAAGTAATTTGATGCTACTATTGATGTTTCAAAAGTCATTTACGAAAGTAAAATTTGTTAACTTTAAACTCGTAAAGAATTATGTTTTGAATAATTGTAAACACAGTGTAGGAAAATGAGGCCCTGATTCGAGACGATGATATTTTAGATAAATGTGCTTGAAACCGTATATGGAAGGTATTAGTATAAAAGCACCCATATTACAAGTGCCACTTTCAGTAACACTCGGTCCCGGAGTAAATAGAACGAACACGAGGCTTATTGCGGATACTGCATGTAGCACTCTCGCTGCTCATTTACATATTACCATCTATTGTTTATCATGTCAAAAGGAATATGTTCTCATTTTTGCTTTATTGGTAATTGGGATTAAACGATGGATTTAACCTTTAGGGATTAAACCTTGAATTTTAATTGCTGCTTGCAACTGTCAACAAAACATGTCAAATTTGATCAAAATGTTTCAGTGATAACCGTGAAAAATTATCGTCACAATTACTTCAATAAAGAAAGATTGTAATGTTATTAACTATTCATTAGCGTAATCACCCTTATCTAATTATAGCGCGACGTTGGGGCGCAAACTAATTTCGCCTAAAGCGCCCAAATCACGATTGCCACTCTCAGTAGCACTTGCTTGCTTCCGGGACCAACAGAACAAACAGGGTGGCTTAGTGTGGATTCTGTATGTCCCTAACTCCTATTAAATTTGCATATTTCCGGTTGGATGTACACCAAATGATAATTTGTTACAACTTCGTAAAGATTTATAATTTCCATAAAAATCCAATTATGTCTCGTAAGTATAGTGAGAAATACATTGTCAATCAATAAATTTTAACGTTTTCATGGTATCGGAGTGTAGACTTAAATTTGAAAACATTTTAGTTATTTATAGCATCAACTAAATGATTCCAGAAAAGGAAATAAACCAGTTCAACATAATTTACTAATTACGAATTTCAAAAGTCTGACTTCAATATAATTATAGACACACAGAAACTACATAATATACCTAAAGTTGAACACGTCTTACAAACGTTAATTTTCAAGTTTATTAGATTAATTACAGTTTAAAAAAAAATGTTTCATCTCCAATAATTGAATTAACTAAACTGAATTTTACGGAACGTTAAGAATATAAAAAAGTCGCTAAAGTACTATTGACTTAAAGGATACCTACGAAAATACGCAACAAACGATACATCTTGTACAACGTGTCTGAATAAACTACAGGGAATACTCCATAGCGCACCTGCTGCTCCATTGTTTAATTAAAGACTGGTTGAATTTTTAATGCAATCTACGTGCATTGCACTGCACTCGCGGTCGTACATTTTGCTTTCTCATTGTTGTTGAACCGTTCATAAATAGATTTAAGGTCATTTTACTATTTACAAACTTTATTTGCCATAGGAAAGTAATATTGATAATAATGAATGTAGTAAATTTTAACAATAATCTTAATCGATTGGTTAATTCCATTCAATTAGCAGAACTAAAAATAAAATAAATGTAAGCATCACATGTGAGGTTTTTACCGCGTCCTTTAGCAGAGTGGGAAATTAATTTGTAGCTATATATGTACTCTCATTTTTAACATTACCATTTTCATGGTTTACCGAAAAGCTATAAGATTATAATTTCTAAAGTGTTTTAATTTATCAGCAGGATATTGTCTATGGTCAAATTATTTTTATCGCTGTTTACATTTTTATTCGTTATAAACCTTATTACAAATCCTTTTACAAACCTTATTACAAATTCAACTCAGTACATACATGCTCAATACATTTATGAAGAAATCAATTAAACAATAGTGTCACCGGATGGTGCATACGGTGCCTACGGTCTAAACTGTATTTCGCATTAGTACTGTTTGTTGATTAACTTATGCTTGGTAGGTACTAATAAACATACCTTTCAGTATCGGTAAAACATTTCATAATAATATAATCCTTATGCAAAAGTACGTAAATTTTTCAACAACATCATAACACAGGAAAACATAACACAGGAACAAAATTTTACGCGCAGGAAATTCTCAATATCCGCGCCTACAGCCGACGTAGTAGCGACCACCTCTATGTTTACGAGTTTTGCTTTCGATCCTAAATTCTCCTATCGAATGACTGGTGTTTAGAGGGACAACGCAATTCTGACAAAACTGACCACAAATAACCTTGTATCATAGTCAGTAAAGGAACAAGAGATATGAATAATGAAATAAAAAAGTTGACGTAGAAAAATGACAACAAACTCCAGCTGTAAAACGTTATTAATAAAGTAACTTCAGGTAAAAGATACTTATTAAATCGTAATATTTGTCCCTAAATTCTTCAAACGAACGACGCAATGACGTGTTTGAATGGACAAGGACACTAACGAGACTGGCTCTGCAACAAACGTTTATGACGACGCTTTGTGCCGTTCACACAACGATAAACGCGCTCAATTTTCATTCAACCCCGGTGTCAGTGCCCATAGGACATCGATTAACTCATAAACAATTCACTAGACATGTAATAAAAATACTATATAATAAACAAGCTGAATACATTTCCATATATTGACGATGTATTGATATTGTAGAGCATGGAACAGGTATTCGCATAACGTTGCCCGCATTACACAAGGGTACGTGTAAGTCATCTCTGTTCCATTAGGGAAAATCCTTTCGGTTACAGACATGTATGTATATGTAGAGCGTGTTTATGCGCTTATCCTAACGAATGTGTAAAATCCAATGATTACAAATTGTATACAATTTGAGACGGATTATTTTCATGTTCCTTACTACCAGTATATTGCACGCTAATACTAGATTTTATAATGGAGCGGAATATTACCAAGTAATATAATGTTCATTAACCGATGTTTATATTTTGATTAGTTAAAAAATTAAAAAGTTTCTTTGACTTTTATGATTGTTCGAATATCTCTATAGTGTGATGTCATTTGAAATCATCAGAAAGAAGACATCCAGTGCTAGGTCACTTCAAGAACAATGAGATCAAGCAAGTGTGACGATACCGCTAACAGAAAAATAGGTATAACCACGGTGTCTTTGTTAAACTCTACATATGTATGTTACCCACCTCTATCGTCTCGCCACTTCCTTCTGATACATGAGTAAATTACAAATTACAACTATTCGTCTGCTTATTACGTAGAAATTTAATACTTCTATAACTTTAGATTGGGTGCTAATGACAAGTGGTACTGGTAGTGGCCCACAGTTTTGATACTGATAGCTATTACGATAAGCATCATTAAACAGTGAGGCCGATTGGCTCTCGCCCATTAGCCCATCAACTACATAAGTATAAGTCCGCAGCCCATGTATAAACTGTGATGTATATTCGGGGTCGATCAATAGGATCATTAATGCAGCCATTTCAATTCATCCCATAACCTACGAATCGTTCAAAGTCACCCTTGCTGATTTAGCCAAGTATCTAACTTAACGCTGACAAAATTATACGAGTATATGCGAGTACCTTCATACACTATGTACCAATAGCATGGAATAAATATTGAGGTCGAATTTTAAAATACAATAATACATTTACAATGTGTGCCTTAAGAAAACAATAACTATTCGTTTAGGTGCAGCAGCTGCTATACACATAACACAATCGCATTTAAAAAGTTTAAAAAAGTATGGTCAGATTCACTTACCCTTCAAATTAGGTTTACTAAAAATATAACAATATCGGTCACCTTCCAAGTTTCGACCGCGCCCTGCCTTTCTTAACTTGACAGTCCACTTCCACCTATCATATTTTTACTATGTATATTATTATGTTGTTTAAGTTCCACTTACATTTCAGTAAAAAAATTGTACTTTATTTCATAATTTTCATTATTAATTTATTTCATAAATTATTCAAGTTGTATTGTTACTATATACTCTAATACATAGTACTAGAGTCCGTAATGTTGAATTGTTTGCTTGATAAAGCTGAGAGGTACACACCGTCTCAACCCGCACCTGTTCTTCGTCGCTTGATTAAAGACCTGTTGAATTTTAATGCAATTTCTATGTGCATTTCAGTGCACCGTACAATTGGAGCAATTGCAACCTGTTTACGCCTTCTTTACGTTGCTCTATTTAGTAATGCTATCTATGGTTGTATAATTACGAAACAATAACAATAATTCCATCATTACGCACAAAGTATAAGTAGATTGATCATACATTTTGTGCTAATCTTTAAAATGCAGACACGGAAATATTCAACCTCCCATACAACTTAAATTTACAACTTTGTAAATTAAGATACTGGCAACAATGATTTCAAGTAGAAACAATGATCGTAAATTCTGTAAGGTAAATTCAAATTTACCAAATAATTTATGAAACATTATTAGGTAATAATATAAAAGAAATTACCATCAAAGTTGTCTTTTTGGAAAATAACAAATACTACTACTACTGCAATATTTATTGTGTGGACAGCTCAAAATTCCAAACTACATTCAGAATAGTCTTTTGATCTAAAATAAAGAACAAAGCGTCTCCATTGTAAAATATTATAAAGGGATAGCAATTTCACCGACAGGAAGCTCTCAATATCCGCACCTATAGAGGACATTAGGGCCATCCTTTACATTGTGTTACTTGACTTTGCCCTTAAATTGTATTCTTGAATGGTATGATGAAGTGGTTAAAGGGACAACGGCGCTTTAACGAAGCTGGCACTGCGACAATCGCTTCGTAACGACTCCCTTTGAACCCGGGCGAAGGCGAACTATAAACTCGATTTTGGCATAAAATGGGACAATACCTTATAGGAAATCAATTAATATACTCAGTAAAAGTGTAATTAAAAGAACACAATTCTAGTCTCCAAAATCAAAACTCTTACATGAAGAGTACTGACTATCAGTAATATCCCTTTTCATCATTAAAATGGATGTTCAAATGAGAATAACAAATCATTTGTATACACCCGTATTTCCATATAAAGTGTCTGCGAATCACATAGGTACACTCAATTTCAAATTATATGATAATAACAATTTCTGGCGTCAGCTCATGACTAATCCCAAACTGCGCAGATCCTGTATCATACTAACCAGGCAGCTGATAAACATACATACGTACGTATTTTTGCAAACAAATACCGATATACATAGATCTAATGTTAGACCCACACATAGAAAAAATACTCTTACTTACTCTACAACCATGGATGATTATGTAAAATTTTGTTATATTTTGTATTATTTTGAAATTGCTGTTAGTTATGTTTCGCCGGATTTTTTCTGCCGGTATACCAAAGGCTGAACAGCTCACAAAGCTATAAATTTGAATCAAATCCACAACCTCGTGGGCTCCGAGACACCACACCATCACCAACATGTTAGTCGAATAATACTGACATTGTACTTAAGATCGATGACAGACGTTTCTTTTAAAACCCCTAAACATATAGAAGTAACGTTTCCAGGCAATACATGTGTAAGATAACAAAATAAACGAGAAGTAATTTCAAAGATATGATAGCTTTTCCTTAATATTTGCTTGCTAGGAAAGGATAAAAAGTTGCATTATTAATATCAAATGTGGGGCAGGCACTCATATGATGTAGCATTACACAAGAGTACTTCATGTAAGTCATCGTTGTTCCATTAAGGAAATCGGTCGGGTTTTATACCTTACACTGCACGGTATACCTTGATCCAAACGAATTGATAAAATCCCTCATGATTTGAATTTTTGTGATACCTAATGCCGGGGGATTTGTTCCGAGTCCTTTATGATATTGAATGTTCATACCGTTATACATATATATTCATAAAATTATATTATCGATTCTTCCGATTCTTAAAGTAAATCATAAATGTCATGAACAATTTATGGAAAATCAGTTTTAAAGGTTAGCAGAAAAGGAACTTCTAAAAGCGAGACATGTGTTTGAATAACACTCGACGAGATACCAGTTTCAATTAAAAGCGGGAATAGCTTAATTGTAATATTAATTACAATGCGCAAGACTCATCGTAGTCCCTGGGAGGCGTGCGAACGGCAAGAGAAGTGAAGGAAGCGACGTCAATCACCAAGATTGTTCTGCAGGTACCTACCGTTCAACGTAGGAACATCAAAAGAATTCCATACCTATAACCGTTATAGAATTAAATTTGTATAATTGGTAAACATAAGAGACTCCTCAAACGCATCGAAATGAAATTTATTTCGTAATAAAAAATACATACAATATTTGTTTATTACTATTTCAATTTTTTTTCATTATTCGATATAAATTTATCAACTTATGTATTATTATTATTTTATTTATAGTTAATTTCACCGATAATATGAAGTTGAATTATACTAACTGTTATGAGTTGTCATCGTGTTGAAAGTCTAGCATGAGGCTTAGTTGAAAGATGTTCGTGGGAACAAATAGAAAAACATTTTATGTAAGCTGCATCTTATATTAATTTTAAGCCTTAACCGGAATAACGGCTAAAAGAGCAATGAATAAGTAAGCGGGTGTGATAAAATTTGTAGTGTAAAGTGACATCATATCGATCCCGTATTTTTAGAGCTTTAGGATATACGAGGTATAATTACTCGTATCTTATTTATTACCAGTATATGTATTAAATAAAGTAATAAATGAGCAGACACAAAAATTAGAGGACAATAATTCATAACAACGTCGAGGGAAAATGAGAAATAAGAGAAAATAAGCCTCTTGTTCAGAAGCTCAGTTATTATATACATACTTGATTCTGATAATCGCTGTGTATCAATATATTATATATCATCTAATATCATCAAATATCACGTAACAGAGAATATTTATAACAGCATTCACGTATAACTTGACGTACATATTCTGTTACTTATTAAGTATTACAGTCTAGTAGATTGGCACTGTTGTTGAATGCTGAGTAGAAATGACATTATGTCGCTTAAGATAGTTTAAGAAACCAGTTGTGAAGGTTCTTCAATTCCTTCCTATAGAATAAAATATGAAAGCAAGAATCTACATAAGATAAGAGAAATTGAGTACAGCTACAGTCAAAACAAGATAGTTCCGAATCATATATTTTATTAAAGCGTCGCGGCATCAGGGGTTAATCGTCCCTTTTTATCTAAAGATATGTATAACACACTCACTGTATTATTGTATTTCTCTCAGAACTAAGTTATGTTTCAACATTCTACGTAAAAACGCTTGATATCCCTCACAAAAGGAATTGTTTATGTAATTCTTATGCTACATATAATGGGACAAATTCTTTTTCTCGTTTTAAAAGCCGAGGGAATGAAACACTTGAAATAGTGCCCAGGTCTAAGCGGTGTCCCGGTGCACATTCTTTCTCGGGAGTATTCCGGTAAAAGTTTTGGTAAATCTTTAAATGAAGTACACAAGTTTCGAGGAGCTTTTACGGTTGTGACGGTAAATATTATCCAGTTAAAGTACGAGTCTTCTTGCACCAACCTTAGTATAGGTCAACAAACATTGTAAAATAGATTTTTGCATAAAAGCTACAACATTACAAACAATATAATCAAAAAGCCAGCACTTATATATATAACTCTTTATTTTTATCTGAATTTGCTCATAACCTTTTTTTGATACTGTTTCCTATGGTTTCTTAACTTTGGGGTTATAACGTGGAATTTAATGTGCAGCAGCACCTATGTTATTCCTATCTGTGTGTATCGTAAAAATCATAAACCTTAGTTCCCCGAACAGGGTGTGATCACAAAACCCACCTCGCGTCCCTTTATGAAAAATGGAAGGATGATGGGGGAATCGCTTCGTGCCATTAAATTTTCCGAACCCGTACTCTTCAAATACTTTACATAATCTGGCAGGAAATAATAAGCTCAATACAAATAGAAATGTTCTTTATTTTACGTTCTTCATTTTATAACTCATATAACAGTTACGTACATCATTGTACAATTTGTGAAGCAATACGTCACTATTCTCATAGAAGGTCTATATTGTTAAAACTATTTATATACAGGTATAAAATTCACTACTATAATAAATCACTTCACCGATAAAATTTGTTTACCTGCACAGTTCGATTTATTTATATGCAACATCCACATAGGGGAGTATAAATGTTTGGTTAAAATATACGAGTAGGTAACATTTTTTTATGTAGGTGTTTCAATCATCTTAAGTACGTGACAATTATTTTTCACAGTAGTTGGTAATATATGGAAATACTCAACTACAAATGTGGGCGCACAAATTTGTTACTCTAACACTGATTTGACTTGGGAAAATAACATTTTATTATACAAATTCGCCTTTCTTCATCATCGGATCAACCTGAAATAGAATAAAGATAATGAGAAAACATCTGAAGCACATTTTTTTTCAATATCATTAGTAGGTTCAACAAATTATTCTGTTAATTTGCAAGTCACGTAATTAGTAAGAATTACTGAATTTATAAAAAGGATAAAATGTGCTCTGCCTTAAATTAAACAAATTTATCTCGACGAAACGAGGTGACGCATTCGCATCGCCATGAATACTTATTATGCTAATATTATATTGCGTCTGTAATCAGTTGCCGGGTGTAATAAGATCACTTAAATCAAACAACCTGTGCGGCGGAACATCACTGCACTATCATATTATACAGGTAATATGGAATGTCTCGGATCTGTGTTTCTGCCTACTACACACCTCAGATCGCGTTTGCGAGCACCAGAAACAAATACACAATTCTATTCTTTCTACGTAATGATGATAACGAGTGGAGGAACGATTGAATGAAATTTTTGCAAACTTTAACTGGCGAACTACGAGTTCGTTTTTTCCTTCCGTCTTTGTTTACTTATTTCTCATGTGCCAATAGCAGTTACTCTTATTTATGATAAAAGAAATTCTTACCAAAGTCTATACAATATACAATTTAACAGCGTTGTGGCGCCGAGATACGATGTCACGCGCCGACATCCTGAAACAGGAAATTGTATGATGAAATCATCAAACCTTACCTTTACGTAAAGACTCAAAAAGTCTCACATTTTATCGTCAGATACACTTCTTGGTATTTGTGTGGCATTATACCTTACACGAAAATACAGTGTGCATAACAAAAGAAATATTGTTCATAAATAAATATGTCGCATCCACGGTCATGAGTACGGTCTTTTCGTTGATAAAACATCACAGATGACGTGATTAGAGCTCAGGTAGAGGGACGGACACTATAAAAGCCGTGCTCTCGTAGTCGTCGGGAATCAGTATTA
>DWGJ01005472.1:0-10366 GCA_018246895.1 Aspitha aspitha aspitha
TAAGTAAACGATTTAGATTAAGTTCTGTAATGTTAACTTAGTTGTAAGTAAATAAATAAATAAATAAATAAATAAATGAATAAATAAAGTAAAATTACCAGTATTCCCTTATACGCGCCATTCGTTTTCTAATATCTACTAGAAAATAAAGATAACATTCCAAAACGGCTGTTTAGCAAAATTTTCGTAGCAGCAGCATAGCGGCTGTCGTCCGTTACTATTAGCGGCAAGGATTTTACGCCGACAAGAGCGAGTTGATTAAAGAGCTCTAGCTTATACTGCACAGCGCAACAATGAATATTCAGTATTCGAGTGCATAAGCATAATGCGGCCACAATCTTAGCGTCGCGCCGACGAGGCTGTCGCGCCTGCAGTGCTGCCCATTTCTCATCTTAAACGGCAGCAGCAAGGCGGCTGACGTCCCTCCTAACTATCACTTCTTTGGAAGCGTCCATTAAAATATAAAGAATCACCGAATTTCATTGTTTTCTTGTTATTCTTTTGTTACTCGCCAACGTTGTAATGATAATTAAAAAATATTCTTTTTAAATCTTTATTAATTGAATATACTTTCAAGAATGATTTTTCCAAAATAATCTTCATCGTCATACTTCATTTTATCGTTTTTCTGTTAGATTTCGGTCTCCTTTGAGAAGAGAAGGTTTAAGAGTTCAGTTATATCATAGTGATGTATGTGAGAGTGACAGACTACATGCTTAAGATAATATTATGGAAAACTAAAACTTGCTCCCGATGTTGTCGTCTTGCCAGCAATTTTAAAGAATCCAATAGTCACAAAGATTCAAACCATACTTATATTTTGCTCAGTATGATATGCCTATATTATTCTTTCTTTAATACATGAACAAAAATATTATTGGCGCCATTACCATAGCGTTGTTTTAAAAATATAATAAACATACATGGTCTATATTCATACAATAGAATCAACAACGTGATCGAACAACACATCAGTGACACTAATGACGAGTATTAAACACGGTTACAAACTCCGCCAGAACGCGCCACGAGAACTGTAACGTAGCATACTTTTTTGCGCCTACGAATTTTACGGCTACGGCATTCGCGTTCGTCCATAAACATATTGTTTCAGCTGTAAATAACGATCGAAGAACATACTGTACATTGTCACTGGTACGGTACGAAATGCACGTTAAAGTTAGTAGTGTATTTGTGTGAAATATTTAATTATTTGTTATTTGATTTTTATGAGAACTTCTTTTTGTAGATGACAAAATAATGTAAGTAAATTTTTAATCGTCACTCCTTGTTTTCATTACGCTGATATATATAAAATGTACCTGAGGCGTAAGTGTAATTCATCAATCAGAGCGATATGAAAATCCACTTTGGCTACGAGTACCTACTAAAGGTAGTTATAAAAGGGCATTGCGTGTACGGTGTGAGGTGTGAGACGCGATCGAAATTATGGGTTAAACCCGATACGTGGTGTTGCCACTCAGCTCATATAAAAGCGAGTGGAATCACACAATTTCCACACTTATTTTTTTGTTAATGCGGTCAGTTATAAAACTTTATTTTTGGTCCCATGCATATTATTAGTAGAAGTTGGAGATAATGATGTAAAGTTTGTCATTCAAATGTTAACGACTGAGTATGCTAAATATGTTGGTAGTACTCAATAGTATTAACAAATGTATGTCAACTACTCGTATTACCTTAACTCGAGTGTAGGTAACAAATATAAGAGCCTGAAGAACTTAATCAGGTGTGAAATTAATAACTAAAAGTAGTTTCGGATTTGCTGTAACTAATTTACTCCGTGTCTTTACTTCCAGTACTCTTGTAGTGGGTGAATTTTATACCTATTTTTAATTCTACCTACATTGTACAAATATGACACAAAAGCTTTGTTGTGGCACAGCGAAGACAGATAACTATAACTAAGGTAACATTATTCTAAATCCTACAATTAAATTATTTATGCCATGTCCTTAGTAACTCAGTCACGTTTGTTTTCTTTTTCCTTATCTTTTCCGCTTACTCAAGGTAACAAATGAGGCATGTTTGAACGAAGTTATGCTAAGTAGAGTAAAGGTGAATTTTAATTTACATTTAGCCCATTCATTAACAAAGTAGCTATTAATAGAAATAAAAATTACTGTTAAAAGATTTTCTAAATATTATTACTACTAGTATTACATCATCATTCCAGGTTACTAACGGAGTAGGGAAAAAGACATTTCCTAAATATAAGACGAATGAAAAAAAAAATTTATTATATTTACAAACAGAGCCGTAGCCGTAAGAGAAAATAACATGTGGTTTTGTCATTACAAATTAATATACCATTCATAATCGAATATAGTAGGTATAAAAAATTGTTTATTCACCACCAAATAGTGGAAAGACTTCGTTAATAATATTGAAACGTGTGAGCAAAAGTACTTAAACAATACATGAGAAGGAGGAATATTCAATTAGAATAAGGAGAATAGCAAGGACGCGATAATATGAGCGAATTATTGTACAAATCAATATGAGGCCCATATTACTTCACTTCTCGACATATTCACGCCTTGTACCCATGTAACATGTTATTTACACTTAACAGAGCCTCTCGCTACTTAAGCATTACAAATGATCCATCCCTTTTCAACGTGATTCGAAATGTCATTCCTTACGTTCTCATTACACCCTTCCTGATGGGAAAAAACTGAACGTGGGAGGAAAAACTCGTTTCTCGCACTGCTCCAATTGAGATGCCTTCTTCCCCTTTATTTTTCTACATCAAACGAACATTGACAAATAACTAATTGATAAATATAGGTACTAACGTACGCATGGATAGCGTGAGTGGGTAGAGATCCATAATTCGGCTACGAGACATTTAATTCCCCCGCAGGGTATGTTTGTTGTTTCTCTGTACTTCAATTAAATAGATATTTTCTTTGTTGTCCTTCTGCTCGGTTAGTGGATTATTTTCTTTTTGACGTCACTAATATTTATATTATAATAGTAAATAACAATAATTTAATGTGTCAAACAAGAAAACAAATAACGAAAAAACTTTACGAATTGTTGTGTTCCATAAACTTATTGAATTGGTTTGAGATATGTGATAGAATCAATTAAAATGCATCTACAAATGCAAATACAGTACTTTAGGGTACTAAAAAGATTCATTCACTTTTTTACCATATACAGTATCGCTTTTTATCCATCACTGTTCGCATTAAACAACATTCATTATCCGCTTAATTAGCAGTCCAATTATACAATGGCTGGCTTTATATACATTTTAGCTACATACTATGTGCGACCACAGGAGGTTCTATACTGACTATATGATACGAGTAAACGAACGCATATCCAAGTTTAACTATAATATTTCAGTCTCGCGCTTAACCCTAAATGCAATGTTTTTATTACACTATCTAATTTATGAACAGTTTTGTCTTAATAATTAAAAGTCGTTACATTAAAACATTTTTTACATTGTTAGGTCTCAATAAAATGATTCATCAATCATACATCGTGACGCAACAGTATTGGCAAATTTGAAAGCATCGGCATATATTAATATTTATTTTGTGGAATAACGCTTTAGATTTGGACCATACTTATACATCAACATACTTACAAAATCATTATTGATAACATTGTATGATGATGCTGATAAATAAACAAAAGGTTATCTTAAGTTTAGTGGGGCAACTAATAATTGGGCCACCAGTTAATGTAATTATTTACACATGACTATATTGATGTAATCAAACAACAAGTTTTTAAAACGGTTAAATAATTATCTTACCCCTTATAATAATATCATTTATAGGCGTAGGATGAAAAAATGCTTCTTAACACTTAACTATTTAACAGTAACTATAATCGTAAAAATGCTATACTTAGTTGGTAAATTTTTTAGACACCAAATAGGAAGCAACACTTATTGTCACACATTTCGAACGCGTGGCGGGAGCGAAAGCACAGTGCGCGACACGACCGGCCAATCGCGCGTCTCGTAGCGAACTAAGGCTGAAAACATTCGCTTCACGGACCGTCGTGCCGGCATGAACAGCACGTATTACGATATCATTGTGGCGACGGTAGGCGGTAGGCTTAGGCGGGCGCTACGAAAGCAGCTACGATAGCTGAAAAATAATTCGCCGAAGAGAAATTAGGCGCGCTCCGACCGCGACAGTCCATCTATCCGCTAACGCCGACGTTCGCTGTTTCGATACAGCGCACGAGCCGACCCGATTAATACTAAGTACGCCAATAAATATTGATGCTGGCTCTTTTGTCTTGCGGAGGATTCGTTTCTTTTTATTAATGCTTAGGCATGCTTACATTTCTTTGACAAATCGAATGTATAGCGATTTCTTTAGCTACACCAGTCACGGCGTAGAAGATAATAAATGTGAACGATACCGTCAAATACTATATCGCATTTATATACTTATATAAATTCAGTATTGTTTCATATTATTTTTTTAATACATATAACGGATTTCTTCCTTCATGTATGCAATGACTTAGAAGGGAGCATGTCTACTACCTACAAGAAAACCAACTTTCGTGTTATCGTCGCGCAATAAACGATAAATATCAGATATGTTTTTTTTACGTGTGTGTACTTTTACTTTTTAATGAGTCACATTCACTGCTTATACATCATGTAATAGTTTGGAGTCTATGACATATGTGTGTACCGCTCGAGCAAGTCGATCATGAATACGTGCGTGTCTGGTGGTCACGCGACCACCGCGCAGACATTCGTAAACGATTCGCACGCGAAACCGCAACGCCATTTTTGGATCAGTGATCACTGTCGATCTCGAACGCATTCCAGTTGTAATATTAAGTAATTCAAGTAATATTTGCAATCAGATCCAACGTTGGCTTACAAATCGTGAAGTTCAGTATTATTTATTTTTGTTCAAATATGAATATACAAAAGACTTCATTCTAAATGTATGTACATAGCACGTTTTGGGTATTAATTAAATAACATTATGTACCTACGGCAAACTCGGCAACGAAGTACACCTAAATTCACTTATTTGTTATGCTACTTTTGTTTAAAATAGCATAACAAATAAGTGAACGCGTACTAACAGGTACATCAAAAAAAATGTACAAAGGTACTAGCGATTTAAAAAAAGGAATTTAAGTTTAGTTTCCAGTTGTATGATTTAGGTAAATCTTATAACGCAGTTTTTCTGAACTTTAAAATCAGTGTCGTAGATCCTTCGAACAAATTTTTGCTTATCCTACAGTTTCAGACTGCCCCAAACGGACCGGTCTCTTAGAACCAATCTCTATAAAGAATATGCATTTTCAAACTTAATATTCGTCATAATTATAAGAACAAATTACAACGAGTAATAATGACGCATTAAAAGAATTTAAAATGAAAAAATACATGTACTTATGAAATGTTAATTTTTATTAAGTAATAGTACTACCTAGAATTAGGTTGAGTATAGGAGTGTCCCCGAAACGAATGTGTATTGGGCAAAAAGCTGACATGTAACACGTTGCTAATATGTTTGTTATACAACAAGCACTTTAGGTTTGCTCGTCACAAAGTGTGAAGTTTCTTCTACAACGTGGGGGCTTTTAGTCACCTTTCTGTGAGGTGAAGCTACTTCATTTATGAAAAGCTTTCAGGTTCGACAAGACTAGCGGGGCGCTATTCAAATCGTCCTTCCTGTAGACGGGCCTTTACATAAATCAACTATTGAATAAGCTGTTTTCTCTTCACGTACATTGTGTTTGCTGAAGGACGAGTCTATCCAACATTTGTTAAGATACAGCTCCCCTGTTGCTATTTTATATATCGAAGCGATTGTTATAAATTAGATTGCATTTTAAATAACCTTCTGTCTGATTGCAAGAACACCGTATAGAAGTCTTCATTCTGATGGAGTTGCGAGATAAATTTTAATCGCAAATTATTATTATCTAGTTTTAAATCCCTTGATATTTGGTTTAATAACAAATAAATTTTCATGTGAAGTATGCGTACCTATATTATGACAGTCTGATGAGAGGAGCTCCTAGAAGAATGATGAAGTGCACAAGTAATTTTGAAGGAAGTATGCAATATCGAATTTGGATAAAAGTGGCTTTTTTATATTTAATCTACTTAAACCTTAAAAGAGGACAGAATCAAAATTAAAATTTATTGTAGAACAAAGTACATCTCTGTACAAATAGATAAGGCTGCGAGTTCACTACAGCAGGGTTTAAGCCAGCGCGCATCTCGGGCAGTAAGCGGCTCAGCTTCTAACATCTTGACTTCGTGGATGGACTTCATTTGTATTCCATCCCGCTAAATTAGGTGAACTTAGAATTTCCTTATCCTTATACCTTAAAATTAAGAAACAAAATAGATACGCATTTCAGATTACACGTAACATGAATGTAGGTATTCACATACCTGCATATATTACACGAATCTCAAAAGAGCATAACACTTCATTTGTTTTATATTTATATCTTACAGGAATACATGGTATTACGGTCAATAGTATTGAGTGTTTTTGAATTAGCAATTTACATAATATTCATTCGATTGCTATAATTTACAAGTCAGTAGAAACAATGAAAGGTGCTCGCACAGCATAAAAGTAAGAAAACGAACGGTCATTGGTCGCAGAATACTTTCAGTGAAATCGTAAATTGACTAAGTGTTGCATGCCAAACGGTTCACCGAGGATTAGAAATCTTCTCGCGCCACATGTTATCGTAAACGAAATGTTTTTTTAATAGTCATAACACCCAACGCTCTTTGTTTTGAAATGGGCATCTCGAAGCGAACCGAAATTTCACAATATAAAGTCAACGGCCGAGTGCACCGGCGTAAACTTTTTTCATAAAAGTACAGCGAAGCATTGGGCGGGGTCGAAAGAGCACAAACAAGTGAACAGTTACTTATTAAGTTTTATAACTGTTGCTTTTGCCAGCAACGTGCCTTCCATTACTGCGAACTTGTATAAGCGACGTCTTAGTATGCAGCCGATTAACCCTCGAGTCATTTACATAATTTGCATAGCATGACATTTGTCTGCACAATTGAGCGACTATTGAAACAGATTATTAACTTGGTGCCTTGAATAGCAATAAGATTATGTTTCTAATAATTACATGTTTTAAATTACAAACAATATAAATGATGTGTAAGTGCAACGGACAAAAGTACGTTATGTAATGGAAGCAACCCGTCTAAACATGACTTAATCTTTGAATCCTGCTTATGTTGGTAGGTGGGTTAGGTAGAATACCTACATATATACATCCTTCGGTATCTTTAATTACTAAAACACCCAACACCTAAAAACGCCCGAATTAATTTAATCACACGTACCGAGTACTGAATTAATTAACGTACTTGGTCTAATATAAATTAACGTTCTCATATAATTTAAACGTAGAAAAATAACACAGATCTTTTAATATGAGTGAACGGAGGCAGCATCACCCCTTTATTTCTAAAACAATGTAAAACTTGATGAAAGCGTGCATAAATTGACTGCAGTGTAACTTTGAAAAGCGTACTCCGATCCGTATCCCTTGCGAACGTATACACAGTGAAGAAAGACAAAGTTAAAAGGCAGAATAAATCCGACAGTCGACGAGACAATGCCAAGGATGTAGACAAAAGTTTTTTCATAAATGTGCACGGATCGTAGAACGGGGCTTCTGAACAGCTGACGACTGGCTCGAGGCAAAGATGTCGTATTTTACGCAGATGGCCTACCATCGGCGAAACAGGAGAGATGATATGATGGGACAAGAAGCTTTTCAAATTAACCCCCAAAATATTTACGCGACCATAAATGGTTGATTGTTACTAAAGAAAGAGATTCTCATGATTGTGGGGTTCAATGTTCGGACAACATCAGGTGATCTGCACGACCATTTACGACCGCAATACCTTATTAAAGAGTTTCGTAAACAAAACCAGTCGCTTTAAAACTAAAGAAGAACTTTATTCATCGACTTCAAAGGGAGCAATCACGTATGGCTACTACTTTTAAACAAACGATCTCATAGCTAATTAGTTATAGTTAAAATTTATTGAAATATAGTTAAAAATTGATATTGACATTTTATAAAATCATTAACTATCTGTATTTAGAACTGTGTGTGGATTTGTAATACAAATATAGTTCACTGTTCAGCTCTCATCTAGAAGCGGTGAGACAAGTCAGTGAGACTTGCTGGCAGATGTATTAAAAGGGGAAAATGGGGATATTTTGTCAGATTTTATCACTTAGCCTCGGGCGACATGAATAGAAGAGTAAAATTATGTTTTAGGCATTTTTCCTGGCAAATAGCTCCGAGAAAACTGTTTGGAATATCCTTTAGTGCAGGATTGATAAGAATGAAGTCAAGATCTACGTATAAATTTCAATCTACATAAGGATTTCCACTTATGTATGTCATATGATGTATCTTCACTTGTTAATTAAGAAATATTAACGATAATGACGAACTTACATATATATGCTCTCTCACTTCATGTTATGCTCCTTTGAGAGTAGGTACTGAACTGGCACAGAGCATTACATTACGAATACATAGTTTAGTTACTGCCATAATACGCCCAATCAAGCGCTTGATTGTCTCATACTGAGACGCATTGGTACTCGTATATAATAAAGGATTAGTCTAGTCAAGTAATTCCAAACGGTTGACCCTCTGAGGAATGGCAACTGGTGTGATGATAGCGTTAACATAATTTAACGTGATCGGAGAATAAATCGACTGTCTTACGATATCCTAAGTATATATTGATATAGCCGTTAACCTGGGGAGCTGCAAAACATACTCCAATTTGGTTAACTATACCAGCTTCGCAAGTTGGTCATGAATTAATAACATTAAAAACAATATAAGTAGTTGGTATACTCATATACACTATACAGTTATATGTACATTAACTGCAGTTAGCGTATGTGTAAATTATTAATTAGATGTATTAATGGTTTAATTTATGATAATTGTGCAATAATACATACATATTTTACGATTTCCTAATCGTATCTACTCATTGCTAAGGCAGATAATTGCTTACGGGCCTAATATTACATGATATAAGATTCTTGTAACTCCATGTTCCCCAATAATTACAACAATTTTCAACATGCACAACAACTTTTCGTCATTACAAGGAGACCGTCAAAGAAATCTCGTGACACTATGTCTGTATAATTTATTACATCAGATTGTGTGGTCGTACGTAGTATACGAGTATAATTGGATTCGTTATTGTTCCAACAAACGGACTGTTTTGTCTAAACTAAATCAAACTTTATTTCCGGCGGGAGTCGCCGGCGGCCGCCGTTACCGGGGTATATCGGGAACGTACTATAACCCGGTTGATTATCATGGCCTTGCTCGTGGCAATGCACGGGGAATCTATCGAGGGAACGGTATTACACAACACATTAACAAAACACACCGTGCGTGCCACACAGCGTCCGTACAAAGTTGCTCTGTATGCACATAAAAAGCAAGACAAACAGGAACATCGTGGCATGGCGTGGATGGAAATGTGGTAATTGGTCACGGCCTGCAGATACATTAACGAGATGGGCGACTGGTTTATCATCACAAAGGTTCAACGCTGAGTGTGTTATCGCCTACTACTATTTAATAATAAACTGGACAACATTTTCATAATCTATTTAAAATTGACATTATTTAATTCATTATGAAGTTTATATACATATACTTAATGAATGTAACACATTTTATAGTTATCATTCATTGGCTTTGTGAGCCTATCACATCTTGGGAGACCAGAGGAAACAAGCCGGAAAAGGAGCAATACACTCTTAAATAAGGAAAAAAATATTCGCCATGTTGCCCATAACGACCATACCGTGAGTGTATACAGTCAGAGGCAGTTATATCCGTCAGCTTTTTTCTCAGCATTGTGTCATCTTACACTTCAGGAAATACGAATAATTTATAAGTCCGAATAATTTGCCCCTTCTTGATCGCTAGCGTTAAGTGATGTTTTTTTGGTGCTTTTCTTGTACTGTAGTGTATTAAATTGAAAGGCATAAAACTTGATAAAGAAATAATTTTTATATACACAGGTTAAATTACAAAAAATTATAGCAATAATAATATTATTAATACATCGGAACAAAAAACTAGGAGGGGCCGGTGCTATGGGATCGGAACAACAATGATTGTTTATTGCGTATTAATTTTCGATCTAGGTACCTGCTCGTAGCATCACATCAGGCGGGAAATGCGTGTGACACGCAAGTGACGATAATATGTACATACATACATATCGTCACGCCAGATCCCTAACGGGGTAGGCAGAAAGCAGCGAGTGCCAAATATCTCTGTCCTT
>DWGJ01005473.1:0-10366 GCA_018246895.1 Aspitha aspitha aspitha
ATCAAATATTTATTTAATATATAAAATTATATTGATAGCTCAAGTTTAATTACGGTTTCAGGACAAATAAATCAATTAAAAAGGGAAAAACATCATACTTTTATATATCAAAATAAACATAAATTTTATAACTGAATTATGTACTTACCATTGCAATAAAATTACTTTATTCAAAACTTTTACTTTTCAAAATTAATTATCCATTATTTTCCCATCGGCAACGAAATTTTTTATTTGTCTTTAATTAGTTTTATTCTGTTTCTGTCAAGTGCATCGGTGCAGATAGAATTATATTTTTCAACATCAATACTGAAACTACAGAATAGTTTTTATAACCTATTTATTACTGTCTGTAGTAACATTAAGTAATTAAATATACGTAGGTACGAAACGTTACATACAACATCGCAGAAGCTATAAAACGTTACGTGACACAATAGCACGCTTATCATTCTCATTAACCACACGTTTAGTAAACTGCATAAAATATTTGATATTATCGAACAGGTTTTCCGCGATGATCTAATATGCATTGATTACCTTCCAAGGACCGGCTTTACCATCGTTATGTCAAGTGTTTAATCTCAAATTAGGAAGCGCTCCAAAGTATAAATATCGTACAACACGTTGTGTGTACGTACATTTTATCTCATGCCAAACCATTAAACGCCTCAGATCCCGTATGCATCTGGAATATATCAAACCTTTTACATACAAATATCTACTTACTATGTTAATCGTAGTATGTAATTACAGAAAGAATTGATCAGGTAACAATAAAGAGTACAAGTAAAGTTGTTATGTGATGAGAGCGGATAATCTAACATAATATGTACGAGTTATTATTAGTAAAATTTATGTGCTACACTATTTCAGTGAAGGACAATTTACATAAACACGGAATAAAATAGTTGATTTATATTGCGTCCAAGGCACTTACTATGAAATATACTCGACCACATCTGAGTGTAACATATTTTTTTGCCTTTTTTTATAAGCGTCGTTCTACTCCAAAAACAACAAACAAACAAACAAAAACTTTTGCAGAAAAATGTAAGACGCACTTTTGTATATAATTTCACTACAAAAAAAATTTTAATGACTCTTTTAACCTCCATAGGTCACGAGATATTCGCGGACTACCTGATTTTAGTGACCTTTTAAAATCCAAAGAGATCCTCGTCGTCTTATGTGTTCTATCTATCTATCTATGGCGTCTTACATGGTTTTAGCCCAGTACCAGCCCTATAGCGGCATGTCAACTTACAAGTCCTCCACTCTGCAGGATAGACACGCAAAAAAAGGTCTTTAGCAGGTGTCGAGAAAGATAAGAATGAGGGACTGCAATTACAGTATCGGTGGGGATATCACAAAACAGCTCGTCAGCGGAATGTGGGGTTTCGTTTTGCAAGAAAACTGATTTTACTTCTGTTTCGAACGTAGAGCATCAGTCTTTATTAAATGATCGCAGTCTATAGTTGATCTTAAAATTAACCTCAATTATCTGCAACTTGAAAATGCTGAAAGTTAACAAGTTCCTTTTTTTTTAATCTTCCGAGTGCAAACAGGTTAGGTCATATTATCTATAAGTGAAGAAGGTATTAAAGCTAACCGAGACGAAATTGTTGCTATAGAAACAATGATTGAATTTAATACCCGATTTCGCTCGCGTTACAAAACCAATATCACAGTGCTTAAATAATGGTTATAAGCGATCTTACGGTTAGTGACCCTGCCTGACCGAGAGTTGTGGCTTTGATTTCTTCCGAATCATTCTTATTATTGATACGATTCTCGTGTCCGCTATATCACTCACTTAGTTAAGGTACACTTGTGTACTTCGTTTGTTAATAATTCGACGCACTCTATGGGCAAGACGACTCAAAAGATAACCCCCTATTGCTGAATTTGGACTGAAAGTTTTTGATGCATTCGCTTCCCAAACTACAGAGTACGTCATCCCTAGCCAAAGGACAGTTGATTGTAAGATACTCTCAGTTGTTTAGTAGTAACAACAGCTGCTGTTTAACGAATGCCCGTTGATTTTCGGAGGGAGATGTTTACATTGAGTAAAACGTAACAACTCCGAAGAGATAACAGTGTAACGCTGCAGGTGCGTTACAACGTCGAGGGATAGCGATTCTTAGTCAGCGAAATGTAAGATCTGGCGATTTCGCGGAAATACTGCTATTTCAGAGCAATATTATTCAGAGCAGTACGATTACTAATTTCGTAAATCAATTACACATAATCAGGGCTAAAATCGAGCATCTATATATGGAATGTTAGAAGTTGGCTGGTAATAAAAACGTTAAAACTTTGTCTGCACTTTTTGACTCCGTAACACGCATGTTATTTGTTTTTTTTCTTTTTATTTGATGCAGTAAACGTCAAAGTGTATCTTAAACATTGAATTGAAAAACTCAAAACATTTACTGCCTCCGAAATGAGAACTGAATACTAACAGCCGAATAATACAGTACTTTTACTGCCTTTTCAAAACTAGGTAAGGTAGACATTCATTGAAAATATTTCATCAACATTCGTATCACGTAAGTGGTGGTTACTGACATTTGCATCGACGGAAGCTAAACGACCATTACTTTTTTCTTCATGCTTTCTACGTATTGTAATCCAAAACGCACTTCTTTGAAGTATCAAATCCTCATGCAGAACAGCCTACGCTTCCAACGAAACCGTGATGCGGCATCAGGGAAATCTAAATGATATAGTACATAGTGAACAAAATTAGTAGATTCTCTGAATCGTCTCTACCTACTTGAAATCTCGAAACGCGAAATCATGTTGTCGGGACATCGCGGGACTTACTCACATATGCCGTTGAGTCAGCGGGAAAGTGACCGGGTTCTCATTCTGTTCATGCGGCTTTTGGAGCAGCTCCAGCCGATTTCCCGAAATAACTCCCACAGTTCCGAGTTCGCGCGAGATTTTATTCACTTGGATTTATTTGTTCCGAACGCCATATACCTACATTGAACAAATACGGCTCAATTTGGCAACAATCAGCAATGTAATTTGCAAACTGTGATGTCCGACGAGTTTTCATATTACCAACAGAAGCATTTTTCATTCAATGAACATACGTTTTTGATTACTATCGTTCTCGTGTGTTGTATTTTATTGCTTTTAATAAAATCATGTTTACAGACATCTGAATGTTAGCTGATATTTGCATTTACTACGGCTGGAACGCTGTACATAACGTAGATATGATTTCGAAGACCCCACATAGGTCGGCTCGACTCGGCATATGACATTTCTGGTTTAAAACTTGTTCATTTTGTACTATTGATCCATCAACACTCTGATCTATGAATGTTATCAATTAGTTAATGTTACATTGTTCCTTGTCTGTACCAAATTGCACCTCCGTTAGCTGATAGTAACTCGAATGCATTTGACGATTGGTTACAGAATACTATTCATTATTACAGCATCATGAGTCCAGTAAATAAACGCATGTGGCATGATCACGTCTCTCTTATCGAAATGGTGTTAATTTCCCTCAACAAACGTGTAGAAGTGATAGATGTTTGAATGTAAGTTGTTAGTATGTAAAATATAAGTATGTATTCGTATGTAAAGCTTATTATTATTTATATGGTTATTGGCTTATCGCGATTTATTCACACTTTACCTATAAATATCGCACATAACGATATAAAGTTAGAAATGTTACATGCAACCCTGTCAGTTTACTTGGAATATTTATGATTTTTATATTGCAAAAGTTGTATTAATTAAAACGCATGTTATTTAGTAACTACATATTAACATACCCATATTCAAAACAATTGTAAACATGGATTGATTTTACTGTTTGATATCATGATGACGTCACGCCTACCGCATTTATCGACGCAACCGTAAATAGGTAGTGTTTCAAAAATTGTCATAAACCTGATAAAGCATTGATATATGTAATTGGTGTTGGTGTTGTTATGTTTTACATACTATTGGCTTGTTTATTACCTAGTTTATTACTTGATGTACAAAAAAACGCAGAAATCACATAAAAATCGCTTTAGTAGCTTAACAAAAAAACTTTGACTCATTACTAAACATAACCAGCTATAAAACGAAAATATTAAATATGACAGATTTAATTTACATAAACTTCTGAATTTATCAATGTTAGTCTATAAGATATTAGTGGCTCCTATAGTTTCTATATAATATTATGTTAAACTGCTTTTCTCAGCGAATTTAAATTATTTTTAACGATAATATTGTAGGCTGTGTCGGGCATTAGCACCATGTGCACATTTTTATTGCTGCTCCACTCCTATTGGTCATAACGTGATGTTATATAGCCTATGTTACTCGTGGATAATGTAGCTTTCGCATAGTGAAAGAATTTTTAAAATCGGTAAAGTAGTTTTTGAGCCTATTCATCATAAACAAACAAACAAACAAAGTTTTCCTCTTTATAATATTAGTATAGATATACTAACGGCCCCGGCGAACTTCGTACGGCACGAAACTGTCAATCTGTTATTCCGATCTTCAAAATAAATTACAGGCTATACGTTGCCGAGGACTAATAGCTACATAAGAAAAAAATTTCATTAGAATCCGTCTAGTAGTTTTTGCGTTAAAGCCGGACAACGGATAGACAGACAAAAATGTCAAAATGGATTTTTTGACTTGTGCTACTTGTATGAAGACCCCTAGGGTTATTTATTTTAGTTTTCGTTCAATGTACAGAATTGAACTCCTCTACGGGTTTGTTATGTATAGATTGTATAATTTTGTCACTGGAACGACCACTGGTGCCAGTGCTGAAAACTTCGAACGCCCTTTGACCCCGGTACGTGTGTTAGTACGCTAAATATACGTGACTAGCGTTCCCATGAGATGTGAACTGATACTTAGAAGGTGAAAACACGTTTTTTGACTTAGTTACTTTTCTGGTTTTAATTTTTTTTGGGACTTCAATAATGATGATTTCGCTTAAAGCATACAAATTATATTTATATTTACATACATACAGGCTGTTTTTTTATTTGTAGAGAGTAGCAGATGTCCACGCGGTCATATGTCGCCTATTAAAATGCAATCGATCTCTAATAGGACTATAGCAACGGGACTGTTAGTGTTTCTATTTCCCATTGGGGCAGGTAGATAACCCTTCACCGGTCTATTTATGGTAACTATGGGCTAGCTATGGTAACATGCAATTATACCTAGAGTACAGTAATTTTGCTCAATCCATTGTTTATATCGATCAAACCATTAACATTGTACATTCTAGCTTTAGATGCTACAACAAACTATAAATAAATAAACACTAAATCAAGATCGTAAAGCCTTTTAATGCGGTTTCTTGATAGCCGTTCGCATTTCAACAAATAAGGCTTATGAAAAATAACGCAAGGTATTCCATACTCAATATAATCTACACATTGATTGTATGTAGACTATGGGGAAACGCTTATTAGAATATTCTAGAAATTCAGTCAAAGTTATTATCGGAAATCAGTAGCATTATCACTACATTCAGGCTGATTACGTTTAAATGTGAATATTTAAATGCAACGTTACGCTCTACGCACTGTACTTAACTTCTATCAGGCAGTTTCAACTGGAATATACGTTAACACCTTTTACAAATCGAGAGAGTTTACGTTATAATGTTATGTAATAAATGTTAAAGCGAGTTGAGGGAAAATCTGTATAAAGCCCGTACATAATGTTTTAAGTCCTCGATAATACTCTTGTGTATATTATACACATATTAATATTAAATAAAGAAAATAATTGGAGACAATTCCATACACGGCTGTCTGATCACAAATTAGGCAATTTAGTGCCGTGTTATGGTGACCGGACAGCTGGTAAACATACATATATGTATATACATACGATATAGTAGGTACTTATATAGATATTTTTATTACGCCCAGAAACAGAACAAACAAATGTGCTCATCACATAAATGTTTGTTCTGGGTGGGAATCGAACCCACGACCTCCGGTTGTGCAGTCAGGGTCTCTAACCACTCGACCACGAGCCCAGTCAAATAATTACAAAATACTTTTACAGGTTTCAACAGGTTAATGTTTTTATATAATAACCAGATGTGCTGAGGCTTCGTCCGCGAGGAAATCAGTCTGTCACGAAGTTCGTATAAATAAATTCATACAAATAATAACGATTACACAATGTAAATTGTTTGTAACATCGTTTCATTTTTAAAACTGTGCTTATCGTCGTAAATATCACAACCGTTATTAACTTTCTCTGGTTTACACAACTTTGAAAGTTAATTATTAGTATAACCTTCGTATATTCGCGTTTGTGATTTAAACTGAATTCGGTGAAGGTGTTACATTTGACTTTGATATATTGCTTTGTTTACACCGTTCTGCGATGTTTGTCACTCCTTCCGAATGGTTCCATTTTCAACACCTGACATATAATTTTCGGTGTTGTATTCCAAGGTGAAGTAAAGTTTTATTTATGAGAGTGTTTATACGCGTTCTGTAGGTCTAGGACCGAGTGGCCTACATTTGGGGAGGATTATGTTTTACATTGGACCTCTAAAGCCTTATGGATGATTGTATGGTTGGATAGTAGATCGACGTGAACCTATAACTTTTTTCTGTTTAAGAATGAATAAATAGTTAATTTTTTTATAGAATCCAATCTGCGAATAATTTAATAAAATATATTTTTTATTCTATATGTACTATGCATATGCACTAGGCCTCTGAATCCAATTTAACATCCAGATTTCTATCGTAAATAAACGTGTGTAATAAAGCTAACGTGTTTCAGGAAATTCTGATGCCTGAAACTGCCTCACCAATTAAGGCTGTTTGGGTACCCCGGCAGCCTGAACGCGGAGTGCTCAGCCGGCGGTCGGTCCATATTAACGGGGCAATAAATTCTTTTTTCAAACGTATTATTCGCCGTGACTGCGGTTTCGAATAATAATCAAATAATTTGTTAAATAATTTATGTATACCTAACAAATTTATTCAATTACGTTCAAAAGTAACTAACGCTTATGAACTCAATTTGGTAACAAAGATCTCTTTATCTCTTTCACGTTGCTACCCTTTTCAGAAATAATTGTCTGGTGATAAAAGACAATGTGACGTAATACCAGATAATTCGCAATTAATAAAACAAATAATAATCCGAGTGCCAAAAGTTTTCACTCTGTAATAGCAACTCTGTAACGTTTATATGTTTGATTTAGTAAATATAAACATATTCGATCATTGGAAAACGCGTGGTAAGTTATACATACATATATTGTATGTCATAAAGCGTTTTAGTTTTAGATAAACATTGTATAAAATGGTTACTGTTCAAAATAGACTTACTTTCACTTAGTTACTCGTAGCTTAAGTAATTTTAGCGAATGATATTTTAAAGCCATCTAGTACGAAATGACCTCCAGTGGCCGCCTGCGCCATTCGCTATCTACCTTAATTAAATTACAACAAGAACCCTTTTGTGGTGGTCCAAATTTATATCTCCTGTTGTGGCCGCGCCAGATGACTAATTCTGCTAATGCTTAAATTTTAGGAATTCAAAGAAAATTTTACGAAACCCTTTCACTAACTATGGTATACGTTACAGAACGATCTATTACTTTGTCAAAAGTTTTAAAATATTATCCTGAGACTACTATCACTAATCGAATTAAGAAAGGCTAATCCCAGGTTATCATATTAGTCAAGGGAGTCCAGATTTCATACACATCAGTACTGTTTTCTTCACCATTACAGAAAGTTATACTTAATCTTTAAAAAGCGCGTCCATTTGTGATGTCATTATGACAATGATTGTAATTTTGTTATAATTAATATCGGAATTTGAAGTCTTGGGTTCAAATTGAAAGGGAACTGAAACCTAAACTACTGGACGTTCTTAAACCTATTTTTATATATATTATGATCTTCCGAAAAAAGCTATTACGATAAAATTTCCAGGTTCTCGAAATTTTATTTCAAGATGTCAGCCCTAAAAAATGGTTTTGAAATCCTCTCGGGTGTCCTCATCCATTACATAAATTAGAAGCACGACAAAAAATATGACATTTCCAGTTAAATAGATGTTCTTAATATTTTCAACCGTTTTGTGCGCCATGGCTAAGCAAGCAAGGTGCCTGGGAATGGAAAGATGAGGTTTACCATTGCGCTTGACAGTAACTTGACGGAAATACTGTCAAGTGACAATAATGTACATTCACTACACTAACGTTAACGTTTTATTGATAGATATTTTTAAAACCTTTTGCTGCGAGGTACAGAAGTGTATTGAGTAAGTACAGACATTTTCTTCTGGTCAACCCTCGGTGATAAAGAGATCATGATATTGGTGAGATTAAAAAAAAAATCAATAAGCCTTGACCATTTCAGCCGAAACCAACTATTGAACATGTTCTTGGAAGGAAACGTCCCTAGCACCAATCATATAGTTTTTCTAACAGCCATATCTTGGGTAGAGGTACAATAAGGTTAGAAGTACAAGGTAACATCTGGACAGGTAATTACTCAATGGAATAGTTCATGAAAAATATAACATCGCATAGGCTCTCGGTGACGTATTAGAGTGCTATGTCATGTCTTTTCATCTTTGCCCGCAATAAATGTGTCTGCGGTAAAATTCGTTGATCCAGCCGAGCAAGGAGGTCGGCACAGTGTCAATCAACGCGGCTGAACTAGTGACCTTCAAACACCCTTGATCGGTTCATGGCCCATCATCATCCACTTGACGATATAATATAATTTATGAGAAGTACGCGCGCTCGCCTGTTATTCTTTCACAGAAAATGTTTATAGCACAAATTTTCTTTTAACTAACCTACCTACATAATTTTAAGCTTCATCTCGAACGTTGAATTGTTATGTATAATGCTCTTTTTGATTGCTCATATGTTATTTCTTATTAATAACTTCCTTTGGTGGTTTCTTTTAGAAATGATCTATGTTTCACTGTATTTTTTTATTAAACTTATGTAAAATCCAAACTTTTTTATGAGTTTACATCAGTATTATTATCTACTTCGATAGTAATATTACAGTGACCTTAACCTTCTCCCTATATACAATTGTTTCCGTCTTTTCAATGCCCGTTCGATATTCCGAAAGTTCTGTACGCTGACTAGCGATTGCGGCAGAAAATTCGGTTATCTTCATGAGTGAAGCCGCAAGCCAAAACTAGTTTGCATCGTAATCTCGTGGGATCCATTTATTAAGACAATCGTTTGTAAGTGGATTGCGGTGCTCCAATCGTTGTCTTGTCAATAATTCAATATTCCTTACGCCGCCCTATATTCTTCAAGTAATTTCTTTTCTTTGCTTTACAGAATCTACGGCAAGAAAAGTCAAAAAGCCTATCGACGCCCTCACCGTAAAATTATAATATTATTTTACGTATAAATTTCTTTCTTCATGTTATTGTTACATGGTAATACATATAATATAATCTTAAAACACAAATTAAAATTATTTCCCATAATGAATGAATCTTGTGTATATGTACCTACAAGTCTAATTGTTTGAATAGATTGCAACCCTTTTTAACAGTACCCGCGAATCCTTCAGGGGTCGCGATCCCAAGTAGAGAAGCGATGTTTCGTTAATTTATTTGTATGAAACGCGTTTATTGTGTATCATTGTCATCATCTTCGTAGAAAGGCAGTGATTATATCTACAGGGTCACTTGGTTTAAAAAGTTAATGACCTAAGATAGGTCTTGTCTTATTGGTGACAAAATAAGCTGGTCTGTCATGCGATAATTGCTGAACAAAGGGTGAAAGAAATGTCTGTTTTGGAAACAGAAAGAAATATTCTGCTGCCCGCAATCCGTATATTCTGTTTGTTTCCATTTTATAGAGAAAAGTTTTAGCAATTCGTTTACCAGATTTTTACGCGATTCTTTAGATTGGCGGGTGTAGCCTCGGAAATGTTTTTACAAACTACAAATTTCTTTTGCTGAAACTTCGATAGAAAACTAGGAAAACTTTGTCCGTTTTCAAAGGAAACAATGGTCTTACAGAAATAAAACACGGATTCCACCCAATACAGGAACAACACTTCGAATCTTCCTGATTGTCTTTAAATGCTAATACTTATTTCGACGAAAACTGTATATAACTAGGTAACCCAAATTTGAAATAATTAAAAAAAAATTCTAACATAGACATTATACCACGAGATATTTACTAATTTATTATACATTTGAAAAACGTATACAAATCACTAAAGTTAACAAGTGTACATGTATGGCCACTAAAATCCAGACATAAATCAATTCAAATTCAAATTCAAATTCTTTTATTCATTATAAGGTATATACATACACTCAATGAAAGTCATGTTTTAGT
>DWGJ01005474.1:0-10366 GCA_018246895.1 Aspitha aspitha aspitha
AGGACGGATATTTGGCACTTGCTGCTTTCTGCCTACCCCGCAAGGGACCTGGCGTGACGATATGTATGTATGTATGTAGTTTTAAACTTAGAACATTAGTTTATTACCTGTTTTCCTATTACAATTAGACGTAGATAAACAAAAAGGATCCAACTCACAAAATGTTACCTTTGAGTTAATGAAGATTGAAGTTTATAGTTTCTTAAGGAAATATTTTTGTGTAAATGTTTATTTATTTTTGCTAATCGAAAATGTCGACCTTGGCGTGTAGTTTGGTGTACTAAACTCATTTTCGGTCATATTGTGGGTTGGATCCTTTTTGATAAACTATGGCCAATTACAAGTGTACATAGTCTGGGATCAGTTGTATATGATAAACACAATTATAATATTATTAATATCTATATTGGTATGTGGTTGTAATACCAGTGACAGCTTAATGGTTTTACATTTAGCCTCTCACTTTGGGGGCTCTGGGTTCAAATTGTGGCATGCACTTCTGAGTTGTTACATGCATTTTGTAACTTGAAATTTAATTATCACTCGCTGTAAGGGTGAAGGAAGATATTGTGAGCAAACCTACACACATTAGAGATTTTACATAACTATAATGCTTTGTGATGTCTGCCAATATGCACTTTGCATTATGCCAGAATCATAAATCGTACCACCCTCTTGCTATGAGAATAGATCTGTGTGCAATAATAAAATGTGTTTGTTGCACTATATTTCAGGTGGTTACTGTGTTAAAAAGATGGATCACCACTGCCCCTGGATCAACTGCTGCGTGGGTCACTCAAACCACAGTTACTTCATTAAGTTCCTTATATTTGCTGTATTCGGTTGTCTGCACGCCAGCATTGTAAGACATTTGTATCCTAAAAATTATACATAAACCAGCTTACTGTCCCGTAGCTGCCTCAGCGAACGTCGTACCGCCTAACAATTCCGATCTTCAAAATAAATTATAGCCTCTATGTTGCGGAGGACTAATCGCTATATAAGTTTCACCAAAATCTGACAACAGAGGGACAGAAAAATTTCAAAATGAATTTTTTTGTCCTGTGGTACTTGTATGAAGACTCTTATTTGTTTTATTTTCTGACTGGCCTCTTGGTCGTGTGGTTAGAGACCCTGACTGCAAAACCGGAGCTCGTGGCTCCGATTCCCACCCGGGACAAGCATTTGTGTGTGCAGCACATTTGTTTGTTCTGTGTCTGGTCGTAATAAAAATATCTATTTAAGTACTATATCGTATCGTATGTATATGTGTATGTTTATCAGCTGTCCGATCACCATAACACAGGCATTAATTGCCTAATTTGGGATCATACAGCCGTGTGTGGAATTGTCCCCAGTTATTTATTTATTTATATTTATTCATCTACATTTATCACTCTCTTGTATGCATACGCTGGTTTCGGATATATTCTTATTCACTGATTTGAAATGTCACTCGTGCTGTTTATCCCAATGTTTGTTATTTTCGTAACAGTTTGCGACATTAATAAACAATTTTCATTTCACCTTCAGTGGCAACTTTATTAAACTCGGTAATCCGATTTTAATGAAGTCACTCGTCTCGAAAGCGCTTCAGTTCCTAAGGTCGTCGCAGATTACAGCGAACATGCATACAATGAAATATTCAACGCGTCGTTATGAAAGAGGTTAAATCGATAACTCTATATCAACGTTCCAACCCCCACAAACGTTTCGTGACATTTTCAAAATCGTTTATGAATTCCAAATTCAAATACTCACAAGTCACGGTTGAGATTTTCGAAATTCGAATCCGTCGCATTCTGTTCTATATTTAAAGTAGCTTGATGTTTACTTGCAAATGTCGTTAATGGATTAAAGGATTTTGATGAATGTTTTTTGTGATGAATTTGATTTATTGATTTTGATGAAAGTTTGTTTTGTTTTGCAATCTATTAACATTATAACAATTTTTAGGACGTTCCCCGCACCTCGTCCCTTCCACTCCGTTCTAGAACCTAGCTACCCGCATGCATTGTTGGAATGTATGTACACACTACGTATATAGAAATATGTTATATATTAGATGTTCAATGGGCCAGCGGGAGATTGATAGCATAATCCATCTTATAAGCAATTCAGGGCGACGCCATTGGAATAGGGACGGTAGAGGTAAACGATAAGTCAACTGGAGCCAGGAACATTACTTATTACGGCAGCAATAGCAAATGAATAAATAAATAACTGGGGACAATTCCACACACGGCTGTCTGATTCCAAATTAGGCAATTTAAAGCCTGTGTTATGGTGACCGGACAGCCGATAAACATACATATATACATACGATATAGTACTTATATATATATATTTTTTACGCCCAGACACAGAACAAACAAATGTGTTCATCACACAAATGTTTGTCCTGGGTGGGAATTGAATCCACGTCCTCCGGTTTTGCAGTCACTCGACCAAGAGGCCAATCTTATAATATAATTCAATATATATAAAATATAATAATGAAAATACCATTTATAGTCTCTAGGTCTAATGGATGCTTGACCCTGACTGCGTAACCAGAGGTCTTGGGCTAGATACACACACAGAACAAACATTTGTGTGTGAACACATTCGTTTGTTATGCTTGTATGTGTAAGAAAAATATTTATTTGTGTGTTAGGTATGTTACAGATTTTCGTATATCTGTTTGTTTGATTTCCAAATACCATAACACAAGCGTTTAATCACTTAATTTGGAATTGGATATTCCCGTGCAAAAATTGTCCCAATTCACATAAAATAATGCAATTATAATTATTATTAAATGCATTTTTCATTTAGTTAAGCTACCGCGAGGTTTCTCTTTTAATATTCAAATTAAACAACGTTTTTCATTATAGATAAATGTTTATTGTGGTTAAACCTGCAACCTATACCGTAATACAATAATAACCAAAACCGTAAACCGCATGTTTTAATATACAGTAAAATGAATACTTACACCTGTACAAATTATTCATTTGTTATTCAGAATACTAGTAACGCCATCTTGTGGCAGACATTAAAACTTCTGAAGGTCATTGATACCGAATGATTTATTAATAGTAACTTAACAGGCTCTTGATGGAGATACAATTTGATAGCCTGAAGGGCTTTTGGTGACAAGGCAAAGATAGTGTCAAAGTTTTGATGGAAATGTAATTATTGTTTGTAATAATGGTCGACCAGACCTTCAGATAATGTCACGATTAGAATGAATAGGACATTGAGGTTACACAAAATTGAAAATTGTTTTCAAAAATTAAATATTAAAAGAAAGTGTCCATTAAAATAGCTTTTAGTGACAATTTTTAAAATCTCGCAGCGCTATGACATTGTATGAGACATTTTTAAGAAAGGTTTTAAAAGCGGACTTTCAAACCCTTGACTGGCCTCGTGGTCGAGTGGTTTGAGACCCTGACTGCAAAACCGGAGGTCGTGGGTTCGATTCCCACCCAGGACACACATTTGTGTGATGAGCCCATTTGTTTTTTCTGTCTGGGCGTAAAAAATATCTATGTAAGTACTATACCGTATGTTTATCAGCTGTCCGGTCACCATAACACAGGCATTAAATTGCCTGATTTGGGTTTATACAGCCATGGAATTGTCCTCAGTTATAAAAATAAACCAGCAACGCATCCGCGACTCTTTAGCTATGACAAATGTCGATGGGTAACAGTGACTACTTAACATCTGTTAAGGATTATTATTATTGATTCAACTGATTTTCAATATATCCATTCAAGTAAAATTCCTGCTTGTTCACATCTTTTTTATTGACACATTTACAATGACGTACGAAAACAAAATAAAAAATATTGCTTTTTAATAATTTGAAAATAGAATTGAACACCATCAGATGGCCCGTCTGCCTAAAAGGCTTATAATAAACTTGTCCGAGGTTCTTTGTACTAAATTTTAATTAGACATTTAATTTGTTTAATTTATTATCCCATTAGGTACATAATCTGATAGCAAACATATCCTAGTGGTCCAGATCGCTTTGGAATCTCCTAGCCTCTGCCTACCCCTATGAGAACGGATGTGACTGTATGTATAATTGAATCACAAGTTATCCCGTATCCAGTCGAAAGGAGCGATGTTAATAAGTTTATTGGTTCGAATATGCTCGAAGCTGTCGGTGCCAAATATCGGCGCTCACGTCGTAGGCGGACCTCAAAGTTGATCCATCCAATATTTTAGGTAAAGTCCACCCAACAGCGATATACACTTGTAAAGTATGATTGATTGACTCATAAATATTCGGCTAATGGTAGATTTTGGTATGCACGTGCGTGAGTTCTTCGGGAATCGCCGCTCTGTTTGTTTTGGCGGCAGGCTGGCTGTAAATTGACAGTTTATAAACACACGGAACGCAGAATAGGGGTTTGAGCCGACACACTGTATGCTAACTTGCTTTACCTCATTAAGTAGTGTACAAGTGTACAGTCAAACGCAAGCCTATTATACAATAAAAAGGACGAATTTGAGAAAATTGTACAAACTTTATCTCAGTACTGCGGGCATTTGATTGATTGGATAATTCCACCAAGAGCCATCAAATACACCGGGTTGTAAATTCAATATTTGTATTGAAAAAACTAAGAATGTGTTTTTAATTTTAAATATTTATTTCTCACACATCACGTGGTTGTAATATTCAGACTCAGATAGTTGAATTATTCCAACAGATATCCGTTATCGACCGGGAATCAAACCTTTGACCTCGCTTAGTTGAACCGTCACGATGAAGTCTAAAACTGGATGTACACTTCATGTTTTAAATTTGTACGCCGTAAAAGGCAAAATGTGGTGTGAACTAACAATTCTACAACATCTTTAAATGTACCCATATATGTGCAAATAAATGTCTGGATCGACGTGAAAATTTTCATGCTACTAATTATAATAAAGACATTCTTTCCTCTAAAAGTCGACTTAAATTTCAGATGAACACATTCCAAGTGAAACGCAATATTAATGAGCATCATTTTCCGCGGTAACGACGAACCGTCTGGCCCCGAGCCAGCGCCGGGTCATACGAGGCCAAAATTGCCCGCGGTGGATTGTTCGCGTATTATTAAACCACAATTTAATTATCTCACAGACAACATTTATTTATCAAAATAATGGCTCGCCTCGTGGTCGAGTGGTTAAAGACCCTGACTGCACAGCCGGAGACCGTGGATTCGAATCCCACCCAGGGCAAATAATTTGTGTGATGAGCACATTTGTTTGTTCTGTGTCTGGGCGTAATAAAATGCCTATATAACTACTATATCGTATGTATATATGTATGTGTATCAGCCGTCCGGTTACCATATTACAGGCATTAAATTGCCTAATTTGGGATCAGATAGTCGTGCGTCGAATCGTCCCCAGTTGAGTTATTAATCTCGATTTTTTTTTAAATATCACGATCATATTTCATATTACGACATAATTTAAAGTTGAATTTGTGTTCACTAATTTATAGTAAGGCCTTGGGTGGTGAGGTGAAGCGATAATGCCACAGGTCAGGGCTCCGGATGTTAGCTACAAACTGCCCCCTGACTTCAGCAAGCAACTGCCCAGTAACTACTCACGCAATGTGTTAAACTATATAACATTTTAATAATTCTAGGTACACGGTTCTACGGTCTGGAGCATAATTACTGATACGATCCTCAACTTTAAATTTCATATGCGTTTTTAAAAGTAAACATCAGTTAGATTCCGTAAGGAAATTAACAATTGCTAGTATTCCGTGTTATAGTATCTATGGTATGTGAACTCAGCTAACACTCACTTGGTCAGCTCACATTCAGAAAGGAGACCAATCCAATAACGCAAAGAAAAGCATTGACTAAAATAAAAGACTAAATGTAACCATCAATACCAAGATATTCAAGAGGAAATAGCTATACAGTTATTATGCGCGTATAATTTTGTTATAATTGAAATATATTACGAGGGAAAAGGGGTGCCGGAAGTAAGGCTATAAAAACTAATTGTCCGACCGCGGCAGGAGGGTGGGAAATTTAAAACTGGGAAACTCCCGTATTCATGTAATGTACATGCATTAACATTATGATCATGAGAATCACGAGGGTCTTAAATACCGTTTTCATTGACGGGAAATGATAGGCAGCTTGAGAAATATCGAGAACTTTTATGAAAGATTCTGTCATATTTAAGAATTTTGTTCTGTAAAAATGGTGCTTTGTTATCAAAAATCAAATGAACATTTTATAAATCGTGCTTTATAAATCATATATTTTATAAATCAACGACAAATCAATGTTGTCATTCGTATGTATGTTCGTATGTATTCGTATGTCATGAAAGTAAGGCGCCAAATCTCACCATCCTGCTGCAATGCGGTTGGAGAATATTTATATCATTGATGCATTATGTTTTGGAACGAAGTACTTTACGGCAGGCTTGGCGGAGATAGGTATTTTGTACGGGACCGAACCAACAAAAATATACGACTAAAATATAACGGAAGTGGGTAACGGAATTCATATTATGTATTTTAGTAATCCGGATCTTCTATCATAGTGGGAGGGTTTTTAAGCGTTCATCCACCATCACCAATGTGTATTACCATTTCAGGATTGTGTTGAAGCGAAATTCTTTCGCGATTAGGCGAGGTCAGAATTACGCAGGTCAGGGCCCCGGATGTCAGGCTATTTGCTAATTTCAGTGGCGAGGTACTCACGCAATATGTTAAGTGGCTTAAAACTTCATTTACATTACTAGGTCATGTAATAGATGGCTGTTAAGGATTTTGAGGGGGCAGACTCATTTGGCTTTGTAGGTTTCTGTATAACAAATTGCTCACCCACGGACATTATTACGTAACAAAATTAGGGAGGAACGCAGAATTTATTTACTTCTCTTAAGTCTTGAGACTCGTCAAAATTTTGAAACCGAATAAGTAGTATTAAACAATCAACTCTATTTTGTTCACCTCCCAGACACTTGTCTCCTGTCATAGGAAATAATCTTAAGGAGATATCATTCATCATGCTGGCAATCTTAAGCAACTTTAAACAATCGCTACACTAAGCATTGAAATAATTGACTATGTTGACCACGAACAGTTGCTTTGCAGGGTGCCTTAAAGCTTAATATAAGGATTGGATGAGATAAATGGATGACTATACCTCGGCATACTGTCACAGGAGTCTATGTTGAGCAATAAAAACAGGTATGTTGATAGTAATGATGATCGCACACATACATACATACATACATATCGTCACGCCAGGTCCCTAACAGGCTAGGCAGAAAGCAGTGATGATGATGATGATGATGATGATCACATTAGTGTTAATCATGATACTATTGATGTGGAAGACAATATTGATGATGATGACGATTTATTTTTTTAATTAAAATACATCAACAGCATAATATAAAAGATATTTATGACTATACATATAGGTACTAATATGTACAAAGTGCAAAACAATCATTTTAATAGACACCTTAGAAAAAGACAAATATTATGGACAGAGATAGATATAGTGGTAGATGACATGAAAAATAATTTATTACTTCAGAAAGATATAACATTATTAATTGATGACAATGAGCCTGATATTTCACACATAAATACGTATTAATTACAATTCAATTAGTTTTTATTTAAACAGAATCTCGAAACGTCTCGAAACTTTTATGTTGTCTTTGTACTATCATTATCTTTCGATTCCGTCATAGTTTTGCTTCTACAAAACAACTTATTGAAAATCATTATTATCTGACGCATCCTTTGAATAGCAGCTGTCTCCATATAACATTCGATTTGTTAACAATTGTTGCAACCACCACTGTATCGAGACCTCTGTTTTAAATCCAACCCGCTTACTGCCCTATATTTATTTTAACTGAACAGGGTCTTTCATAACTGGATACTGTAAACATTATACGGTAGAAAGAGATAGATATACGAATAGTTTAAATACAAATGTAGTGAAAAGAGACAGATGTATTTGGTTCATTGAATTTTTAGTTTTGAGATGTTTTGTAGTCGATAGACGTTTGAACACGCAAACGCAGCTCTATTACTAAATTCCTGGTAATTTTTGGGTGATTTTAAGATTTACGCGTTTCAGTTTGTTTGGGTCTCATTAAAAAATGTAACAAAATAATTAATAATGATATAATTAATGTGTAATTTTTGTGATAACCTGTGATTTGTTTGTGTTAAATTGTAGTGCAATTGTGCAACATTTAGCATGTTTTTATTGTCATCATGTACACAGTATTGGTGCAATATATCAAGGTAGGCTTTTCTCTAGATTAACAGAGATGAATGTAGAGTTCTTAGTATAACCTATGTTGTGTAAATAGAAATATTTACTGATCTTAGTAACACGTTTATTATGTAACACACTTACACACACATACGCAAACAAACAGGCACTCACACATTAACAGCAGCAATTCTTTCTTTTGATTACTGAACAAAATAAGGTAATAGTAAACAGTAGAGTCAGAAGAAGTAATTCTATGAAAAGCAAATGCCAGGTTTTAAGTATTTAAGAAGAGACAAGTTTACTCAACGATCTTGAATGTAAAAGAGATAAATAAAGATTATCATAGTATAGAGTATTGTTCTGTAAACGTAACATATTTCTGTTGTTTGTTTGTTTGTTTGTTTGTTTGTTTGTTTGAAAAACCTCCGGGTAGTTTTGATATAAAACAAAACATTGGGAACCATGCCTCAAAAGGACATTTTAGATGAAATATACCTACTTTTTATAAATTTTAGTTTTATTTTATCTTTTTTATATATTTATATTGTAAATATTCATTTATTAATTAGCATTTAGTTTAATTAACATATTTCTTTAGTTATTAGTTCAAATATCATTAAAAAAAAAAACAACAAGATAATACAATTTCACTACGAAAATACGCTTACACTTCGTTACTAACGTTCATTTGTATATTTTCATTGTATTACATTTTACATTGCTATTGTGATCGTGGGAATTGCCCGTGGACCTTTGAAATCCAAATATGAATTGGGGCGGCAGGTAAAATATTTCTTTCGAGTCCAGCGTAACGTTTGATTACGCAAGTATTAACGTGTGTCCCAAATATACCTTTTTGGATTACGCTTGTAAATGATTTTACATATCTCACCAGTCTTTATAGATACAGGCGATTTGTCGGATTTAATGACAGGAATGATAGAATATGGAATACTTCTACGCACAGCTATCCTTATCGTCTTTTTTCCCCTATGTCTTCGTCCCGAGTCATTGAAAGTCACCCTTAAACTCGGTGATAGAAGTCAAGATTACTTGACATTGTGCCTGGGCGAGAGTTCTTATAGTCCCATACGCATCGAGGGTAATATCGCATAATGAGAATTTAAACTTTTAAAATATGTATTGAAAGCATAATGGTGTTGAGAAAAAAACCTAGCTAAACGTGTTTTGTTCAAAATGATAATGACGATGTTGTTGATAGGGACGATAATCGTGATGTTGATGAATTTGATAAAAATGGAGATTTTGATATAACAATGAAAACCAATCTAGTGTTGTCTGTTACTTTTTATAATTAAATTTGTTATGGTGTCGAATATGTTTCAGTGTATTGATACAATTTTTCACACGTGTCACAAAATATAATCGACTTCGTTACATAAATTCTGTCTCTATACATTTTTTTTCAGAACTACGAATAATATAGGGGATCTATGTGAAACTTTTAATAGGGTCTGATTCTTTGTGTTAAACATTCAATATAACTTTTTGTGTGCGATATTTTATGTGTTTTTTTGAAGTCAAAAATAATTATGAATCGGATTGTACTATGATAGTTTATTTCTAGTGAAACATATTTTTATGTGTAATTCCACGAAATCCTGTTTCCAACATTAGACCGATACAGTTCGATTTATTTTTTTGTAATAAATGGACCAATAAAACTTGATACATCTATGCTGACTAATTGGTCATTAAGCCTGTTAGCCCTGTTGTGGATTGTAGGTTTGATTCCCAGTCGAAGCAACACCCGATTTATGTTTGGAAATCACTTCGATATGAGAGGGTGTTGATTGAACTAGTAGCAAAGGGGATTGTAACATGGGGATAGTTTAAATTACTATCTAAAATCCCTTTTAGGGAGAAGAATTGAGCCTTAATTTGTATAACATAATGGTTTAATAGCTTATTTCATAGATAGTACAGGATTTTAACTAAAAGGATACAAAAAATCAATTTCAAATTTAACATCTCCATTTAACAAGTAAATTGAAATTATAAAAGAAACTAGCTGTGCCCGCGGCTTCGCCCGCATGGAAATCAATATGTCATAAAGTTTTTCCCGCGTTAATACCTAC